>KZ509551.1:27534-38322 GCA_002844005.1 Limosa lapponica baueri | reverse complement strand
AATTTTGACACGGAAAGGGTTATCAAGCCTTGGAATGGGCTGCCCAGGGCAGTGGCTGAGGCACCATCCCTGGAGGTGTTCAAAAGCCGGGTTGACATGGTGCTGGGGGACATGGCTTAGTGCTGGTTTTATTTCTTCAGAGTTGAGTTGATGGTTGGACTCGATGATCTTGAAGGTCCCTTCCAACCCAGATGATTCTATGATTCCAGGATATGCCCCAGCACCACAGCCCTCGGCCAAACTGGGGGTGTCAGAGGTATCCCCCAGCCCCCTGTTGAGATGCTCCTCGCTTTTCCCACCTGTCCATATTAGCCGAAGGCTCTCCTGCAGCCGGGTGCGGGCTCATGGGACACGGGGCTGAAGCAGGGTCAAGGGCAGCATCTCCCCTTGCCTTCTGCAAATTGACTAAGCCCCATACAACTGGGGCTTCCAGCAGCATCATGCCCTGAGCAATGGAGAGCTCTGCTCTTTAGGTGCTAACGGGCAATATCACGTGCATGGGAACATTCTGGGAATTTCTGGGAGCAACATCACCAGGCTTGGGTGGGGAGCGTGGGGGACCGGTATGGTGGTGCTGTGAATGTAAAAGAAATCCATTCTTATCGGTGCTCCAAATACTGAGATTGTGGTGCAGGCACTGCATTTTTTCCTACCGTCTTTTTGCAGAAGAGCGGAGAAGAGGGCTCCAGGAGCACCAGGCAGCCAAAGAAAAGCTGAAATGCCCAAGTGCAAAGTAAGTGCACTCCTGAAAGGAGGTTGTAGAGAGGCGGGGGTTGGTCTCTTCTCCCAAGTCACAGGCGACAGGACAAGAGGAAACGGCCTCAAGTTGTGCCAGGGGAGGTTCGGATTGGAATTTAGGAAAAATTTTTACACTGAAAGGGTTATTAAGCCTTGGAATGGGCTGGCCAGGGAAGTGGTTGAGGCACCATCCCTGGAGGTTTTCAAAAGACGGGTTGACATAGTGCTTAGAGACGTAGTTTACTGATGTGGGCGGTTCATTTGTATGGTTTTCTTTTGTTTTGTTTTTTTTTTTATCAGAGTTAGGTTGATGGTTGGACTAGAGGATCTTAAAGGTCCCTTCCAACCTAGACGATTCTATGATTCTAAGTGAGGAGGATGTTGGACTTGAGGTAGATGATCTGTAAAGGTCCCTTCTGACCCAAATCACTCAGTGATTCTCTGAGATAAAGCTGCCTTCCCTGCGCAGCGATTCAGGAGCCTAGGGAGAATCTCCTGGCAGTGCTCCAGAGTCACTGGCAGCGGGAGCAAAGGGATGCTCTGAGTGTTGACATTTCCTGCTGGTTGATGTTGTCTCTTCTGGGTATTTTCTGAGTCTCTGTGAAACTTTCTCATCTCAGCTCTTGGGTCTCGCAGAACAGGCCCTTTTGCCAACAGCTCCGCTTCGTAACTGGGTCTTGAAGAAAGGATGGTTCAAGCCTCACCGCTGCTTTTTAATGGCAGCTTTCAGTGACCTTCTGGGATAGGTTAATGTTAGGCAGGGGCATTTTCAGTGCATTTAAAAAGGAAATAGATACAACCACCTGTTAAATGAGTTACCTGGCTCTGGGCCCCCGTTGCTGCCTTGCTCGGTTCCTCTGGCTGCAGGCAGATTTGCTGCTGTGAGAACAGCAACCGTTTGCAGGCTGTGGGTAGCAAGGTGCCTTTCTGCAAAGCTTTTAAATGAAACTGCTAATGCGCTCGGGAAACCTGAACACTTGAAAGACTCCCTGTTGCACTGAGTATTTCTCATGACATTGTGGTGCAAAGGAAGCCATAAAACTGCTCTGTGGGGAGAAGTTAAAGGGAAGCAGGATCAGAGACCAGAATGAACAAACCGGTCCCTGGTGCCAGGCTCTGGAAAACACCACTAATACAATAGAAACAAGGAGAGAAGATTCATGATCTTTATTTATGCCATAGTACACCACTAGTTTAGAAAAGAGGACAATACCCTAACACTCCAGGCTCTTTCATTACAGAATAATATCTGCACAGGCATTAATCTTCCCTAAGGCTGAGCTGCTGGGTGCGGAGCGGAGGGAGAGGTGGGAGAACACTGCAGCTGGCTGCTGTCAGAGGGCTCTGATTCAGGGAGGAGGAGGAGGACAGGATGGGGGAAGCTGCAGCCAGGGCTGCTGTCTCACCTCCCTGCTTCTCAGCCAGTGCCTGGGCAGCTGCGGAGCTCGTGAACCAGCCGCCGCAGGGCTGCAGCTCATCCTGGTCGAGTAAACCCTGCTTATGTGCTCTGACACACCACTGTGACCCGCAGCACGGCAGCGGCTGACTCGGAGGCACCTCAGCTGCCTACAGCACGTGGCAAAGTCGGGATGGAATCAGGGGCGGCAGCCTCCAAACGGGCTGCCTGCCAGCCCCGCCTGCCTGCAGGAACCATATTGGTTTCTTTTGGAAGCCATAAGTTTTGTGACAGCCTTGGATGTCAGTGTTTTATGTTGCTTTTCTGTTGCCACATAGAAGAAAAAGAATTAACATTACACGGTACTTCCTTGATGGCTTTTTGATTTCCAAAAGCTTCTCGTAAGCTCCTGTGACTGAGACAACCAGCAGTGTTTTAGATATTTCACCTTTTCTGACACAGCTGTTAAATAACCTGGTATCTTGTTTAACTTCCTACAGGCCCTTTTTAAAGGACCGGACAAATCACGTGAACCCACCCTTAGAACCAGTCTCTAAACTAGAGCATGTGAGTAGAAATCTTTTGAGTTTTGTATTTCATGCTTGAAGTGAGCCTGGGCAGAACAGCGTTCCCAAATCAGGTTAGTGAGCCTGACCCCCAGTGGGGTGCAGTCAACAGATTGCTAAACAGCTGGCAATAAGTTATTATAAATAATTATTTTTCAGAGGAACTTGGTGTAGGAGACTCATCCTCTGCCCATGTGCTGGCAGGTGTTGTGGTGGTGTTCTGTTGACAACTGCTTTGTCACCTTTGCCTTCGTGTGGATGTCCCCTGGGCTAGTGGGGCTGGGGCAGGAGCTGTCAGGGTTTGACCAAGCTGAGCTCTCCTCGGGGCTGAGGTTCCCTTTGCCTCTCCAGGTTGATAGGAACAAGGATGTTCTCAGAACTGTGGCGAAGGGCCCTCTTAGGGATGGCAAGCTTGGTGCCAAATCCACACACGTTGGCCGCGCTGCTCCGCAGAAGTCTTCAAATACGTCCCAGAGAGCAGCAGTGGTGCGTCCAGAGCTGCCAAGGAAGAGCACAAAGCCTCCAGTGGGGTTTGTGCCAAGTATGAGCCACCGCACGCAGCCCAGAGGGGGGCTACCGGCTTCAAACTCTGGTCACCTAAATCCAGAAAGAAACAAGAAGCCTGCACAGGAGACTGTCACCACAGCAGCACCTCAGGCTGGAGGTGACCCCCCTTCTGTTGAGGTACCTTGCTCCCAAAATGAGAGGCTGCGGGACAGGATGGTCTGCAACAAGGAAAACGTCCGAGCACAAGCATCTGTACACCCTGTGCGGAGCAGAGTTTTTCAGTCTGATGGAAACAATCTCAGGAACAAAAAAGACTTGGCTCTCAGGCAAAGCTCAGCCACGATGTCAAGAACCACCATGGGCCCAAAGAACAGAATTAATAGCCACCAGGCTAAGGAAGAGCCAATTCAGGATAAATTCAGGAAAACCCTGCCAGGCTCAAAGAGTGCATCTCAAAAACCAAGTGTCAAACCTCTGCCATCGCAGCCCCCTCGGTTACTTACTGCTTCTACTAATTTGCTACACAAAAAAACAGGGGTAAACCAGGAAAAAACTAATACAGCAAGGGAAGCCATAGGAAAGCCACCCGGCATGCTTCCAGCAGGAGGTCTGAAGCACCTCAGTAGACCCCCCCAACTGAAAAGATCTCCCACCAAGCCTTTGGCCTCCAGCAGGCCCCAGGGCACCGCAAACCTGAAATCCAACCTGAAACCAGGTGGCACCGTGCCATGGCAAAGGCCCACGGCTACAAGGGAGGCGGGGAGGAAGGACGTGAGGGTGGTGCCTCCTGGACGCGCAGCGGCATCCCGAGTGACAGTCTCCCTAAACCAGCCTCACAGCATACATGGCTCCAAAACTCAAGCAACTGAGAGTGATTTTAGCATTAGGAGAGAGAGGTTTAAACCAAAGCTGCCAACGGCAAGTGGAATCCAGGCTAGGCGTATTCCCAAGACCCCATCGGCTGCGGACCGTAAGTAAGTTGCAGCTTTGTCCTTGCCTCCAGGGGACAGCAGAGTTTAAAGTGTTTAACTGGGTGAACCAGCACCAACCTGCTGGAATCCGGGTCCAGAGTCCCCTTATCAGTGAATGCCTGCTTGGAGCTCGGTGCCCCAGTCAAGAGGAGGGTGGGGATGAGATTTGATGGTACCCTGGGTTCCTCTGCCACTGATTCACCGAGTAGGAGGAGAGTGTGTGGCCACTCTCCTGTTTTATCTCAAGGCACAGTTAAATTTGAGAGGGTTTTCCTTTCCCAGCCTGAAGCTTGGATGCCTATTTAGGATAGATGTACTAGTTCTCCCTGAGCAGCTGAAGTTGACTAGAGGGAGATTCCAAGGGAGAACAGTAGCCTGGCAAGTGCTGCTGCTCTGCTGGGGTGGTAACAGTGATCCCTTGGTCCTTTAACAGGAAACAGCTGGAGGAGTGGTTGGCATCCAAAGGCAAGATATACAAGCGACCACCTATGATGCTGCTTCAGAAAAAGGCAGTGAAGCTGTCCTGCAGAAATGTCAAGGAGAAAGAGAAGCAAGAGAAACCAGGGCAGCTCTGCCTGGAAAAGATCAACAACATACTGACTGAGTGCCTGGAGCTCGCCGAGGAGGTGGGAATGGGAAAGGAGCAGCTTGAACAGGCTCCTCTTCTCCTGCAGGAGATGAGCACCATGTTCCCCCAGCAGCACAGTGAGGTTTGGAGCAAGCACTCCTGCTGGCTTGGCTGCGGTTGCCAGAGGGGTGGCATCACACGTAGGAAAAGTACTTGTGGAGTTGCAGATAGGCCAAAGACACGCAGCGAGATGTGCTAACGGGGAAAATGGGGTGACACTCAGTCCCGGGGCTTGCATGTGTCATTGCCAGTGTCCTGGTACCTGGCGGTCCAGCCTGCAGCTGCAATTTCTGTGGCAGCAGCCCAGGCTGATTGAGCTGGCCTGGGGTACGTCCCTGGTGGACCTCACAGCTGCTGTGAAGTATCACCTCTGGGAATACTTGGCCACTGGTCCTGCCCCAGCGTTTAGTGGCTCTGTTACTGCCAGCACTGAAGAGTCTATCCCTTGCCATCCCTCTGAAATTCTAGACTCGTTTTACCAAGGGGAAAATAGAGGCAAGAAAGCTATTATCTGTCCATGGTCATGTAAAAGAACTTGCAAAACCAAACTCTTTATGTGCTCCTTTTCCTAGAGAGCGCTGGGAGAGCAGTTATGCACTGACAGCTCCCCCAGCGCACACCTCTGGCCCTTGCCATTGACACCTTTCTCTGGGACCTTGCCCTTCTTGTAGGGTGTCCGGGCAGAAGACATCTCTGCGGTGCTGTCTCAAGTGCCCCAGGCAGAGAAATTTGCCAAGTTCTGGATCTGCAAAGCGAAACTCCTCGCCCGGAGCGGCCCTTTTGACGTGACGGGGTTGTACAAAGCAGCAGTCTGCGCTGGTGCTGTGGTGAGTGAGATGTGCATCTCTTCGGTAGCTCCCCGTGTTCCCTGCCTCTGTGCCTCTGGGTTTCCTCGAGATCCAGGGGTTGGATTTTTGGGATAAGTTTAGCAACGCTAGTCACTGGTGAAAAAGCCTTTTAGAGCTGCCAATCCCATTTTGTCCCACTGAAACACCTTTAATCAGGCAGTGCCGTGCGGGCACGAATGGGGCCAGGGGGAGGACGGGGAGGACACACACCCTGCAGCCTGTGGAGCTGTGGCTGGAAGCAGTGTGACGACAGCTCTGGGCAGCCTAACTGCAGCATCTGGTGGGATTTAGCAGGGTAAATGCTGCGTGGGGTGGGCGCCTGCCCGGCCGTGCCCGTGTGCTGACAGATCGCACTGGGAGAAGGGAAACTGCAGCCTTTTCCCTCTGGCTCCAGCATGGGGTGTCGCGATGCGACAAAAACCGTTATTCAATTGTTACTCTGGTCTCTGTTCCCAAGTCAGGCCTCCCTTGACCTGCATTCTGCTTTTCCTGCAGCCACTCCAGGAACTCAGAGAAGTTGTCCTTGATATTTTGAAGGCTGCAGATCAAACATCGGAAGGTAACATGTTGGGCGGGGGGGGAGGGAGGGGCTCGCTGGCAGGCTGGAGCACAGGCAGGCTGGGGTTCCCTGCTGCTGCAGGCAGGGGAGCAGCCTGGTTTGCAGTCTGTCCCAGCACCTTGTGTCCCTTTTGACTTTGATGGAGACCAAGCATTGTGAAAATCTGCAATCCTGGTCTCAAAACTGGGGTAAGATTCCTCTGCTAGGGTTGGAAGCTGTCCTAGCCCATCACACCTCTGCAGCAAGGTGCCCTCACCTGTGTCTGGAGCGCTGTGGTGCTGTAATCCCGTCCAAGCTGCTGCTCCCTGCAACCGCGCTGCCCTTTTCCTCTCCTGTCAGGCGAAAAGGCTGAGCAGCCCATTCCTCGGGAGCCTACAACACCTTGCCTGAGTGAGAGGCAGGACGTGGCAGCGACTCCCTGCCTGACGGGGAGGTCCCTGGCCAGCCTACCTGTCTCCATCAAGTTACAAGTTACATCTGCATCCAGGTAAGGCTCCCAGCAGCAAGCGCCCTCTCTGTCACCGCTCCTCTGCAGCGTTCACCTAAATACTCTTGTCCTCTCCGCAGAGGAAAGGAGTTGCTGGAAGGCCAGGAGCTGAAATTCCTGACGCCGGTGCGGCGCTCGCTGCGGATAGAGAAGGTTGGAAGCCGCTACCCAGAGATGCTGAAGGACCATGACCCTGTGGTGTCATCCCTTAGCGAAATCCTGGATGCTGAGGAGGAGACTCAGTTCTTCTTCCGGAAAAACAAGGCTTTGCCAGAGGTGACGGAGCTGGAGGGTTTGAGTTTGTATCCCCCAGAGTGCTGCTGAGGGATTCCCGGCAGGGTGCAGGCTGCTCGCTCCCACAGGCTGCCTTGCATGCACTCCACTGACTCTTGTTGCCTTTCAGATGTAAATACGTAGGGGTGGCACATAATAAGCCTGTTTTAAATATATAAGCACTGTTTATAAATATATAAAAACTTGCAGTAGAGATGCAGTGTGGCTTAGTGAGTAGTGTGCAAGGTCCAGGGTTGGAGACAAGGGCTATGTCTCCTGGGACTGCCCTTGGTTCCTCTGCTGTGACGCACGTCCTGGTTTTTCCTGCTGTAGGATGATGTCAGTCAGACTCCGCAGCGCTCTGGGCAACTTCCAGTGTTTTGGAAGCGATGTCTTGAGGGATTTCCTCCAGAGCTGCATTGTGCCTTGCTTGGGCGGCATCTGGAGGGTCCCGGCTGAGAGCCACGTGCAGAACCTGATGTCTTGAGTCGGGGGTCAGCACCAGCTGTGCCCCACTCGTGAGAGCTGAGGGCACTGGGGTACCTGTGGGACCCAGTGGCTGCTGCACGGGCCCCAGGGAGGCTGAAGGTGGCAGAGGCAAGGGGTGCAGAGGTCCTCGGGGATGCAGCCGTCTAGGCTCCCAGACCCTGGGCAGGGATGGGGGTCTGGGATGGAACAGTGGGAACAGCTGAGCCCTGGTAGTGTGCTCTGGGCCCTATAGCAGCCCCCCCTCCCTCAAGGGTGGTTCGCACCCCAGAGAAGCAGCAGCACTGGCTGCTGGTGACGGGACGGGTGCTGGGAGCCTGCACGGTTTCCCTGCTGTGAGGAGTGAAGCGCTGTGGCTGCCGTGAAGGGTGGAGGGGAGCCTCATCGTCACCCTCCTGTCCTCATCCCACCCTTTTGCCTCCTCCTGACACAGCCACCACCAGCATTGGCTCAGCATCTTTATTGAGAACCCTGGTGCTGGAAGAAGTCAGAGCAGGATCTGGAAGTCCCAGCAGGCCTGGCCCCTTCCTCTGGGGTGCAGGACAGTGCTGGCTGGGGTGGGGTGGGGGGTGTGTCTCGGGGTGGCCACCCTCTGCCCAGGGGCTTGCAGTCGTCCCAGTTACTGCCCAAGGATTTGGGAATTGCCCTTTGTCCCCAGGCTCAAGGGCAAAGCAGTTTTCCTTTAAAATAGCCAAGTTTATGTCTCTCCTGTGCCAGGAGTTTGAGTATCTTTTATAAATAGAAAAGGGTAGAAAACAGAAGACGGCGATAGCAGGGAAAAGAGGTTCCCAGGGAGCAGAAGTTGCCTCCAGAGCCCTTCTCGCCTGAGCCACATCCACCTGCCTTGCCCTGGAGCCCAGTGCCACAGTGGCCCCTGGGGCCAGGCACCAAAGCTGGAAGAGCCGGAGCTGCTGGGACCACCAGCTGGTGCAAAGGTGGTCCAGCCGTGTCCTCAGCTGCGGCCAGCTCACCCCAGCATTGGTGACCCCAGACCGGCATCCAGTTGGCTGGGAGACACAGCTGATGCCAGGGGGAGCATGAGCGAAAGTGGGGGGCACTGGGCAGCCCGTGGGCTCAGGGACCTGGCTCCTGGGGCAAGCGGGAGAAGGGGCACCGGTGCTCGGGGAGAGGTGTCACATGGGGCATGAGTCAGGGCCACCAGCCATCCTGTGGCCACTGGAGGCGGTGGCTGACCATGGGTGGCTTTGGTCTGCCAGCTGGCAGTAGTCCGGGGCCACTGACTGCCCCCACGCGTTTTGGCACCTGCCAGCTCAGCAGCTGTTGGTGCCAGGGTGGGCTCAGGCTTCTCCATCATCCTCCTCCCCGCTAGAGTCCGGGGGGACCCCAGTGACCTGAGAGAGAGGTGGGGGATTCAGTGGGCACGGGACCCCACTGGCATCAGGGGGCCAGTGCTGGGACTCCCACATCCTGCCCCCTGCCACCCACCTGATGGCTGGGGGGGCCGTGCTGGGCCAGCCAGGGTGCCAGGGCTGTGCCCACCTCCCCTGCGTCCAGGCGGCCGTGCTCCACTGTTGACTCGTGTGCCATCTACAACGGGAGAAGGTGTGCAGAGAGGGGCCAGGACCAGCCAGCTGAGGGGCTGGGTGCCCAGTGAATGCCCCCATGAGCCCTGTAACCCCTCCTGAGGCAGGGAGGAAAACTGAGGCACGCTGGGTGAGCGGGGCAGGGGGCAGGGGCTGCATACCAGGACAGGGGGTGCCCGGAAGAGATAGCTGAAGGGGTAGTAGAGGAAGTTGATGAAGGAGGCAGCGTAGAGGTCGGCGTAGCGCATCAGCTGGTTGGCGAAGAGCGTCTGGCGTGAGCCGCAGCGGAAAAGGCTCCCCATCTTCCCGTAGCACATGTCCATCTCGTGCGTGACTTTCTGTGGGTGCAGTAGGATGGTCAGGGCACCCAGCTCCCCCCCCACCTCCACCCCAGGGAGGGATTAGGGGTGGGGGTGCCAGGATGGTGGTGTCCTGGGCATCACCTGGATCCGACGCTTGATGGAGCTGATGTCTGGGCGCTCGCTGCTGCCACTGTCCAAGTGCCTGGAGCGGGAGAGGGACTGGGGGCTCGCCTGGAGGGCCCCACCACGGGTGCCTGCACCCCCCACCCCTGCCCTGTGCCCACTCACTGGTACAGCTCTGCCAGGAAGAGGTCCAGGCTCCGCAGCTCCTCAAACAGCTCTGCAAGGGCAACAGGGACGGATCAGTGCGGGCAACATCCCCCACTGCCTGCCACGACTGCCACCGGGGGGCTGGGGCGCGTCCCACCGGGGCCAGCTTTGCCATTGAGGTGGGGCAGGAGGCTCTGGCCACTGCCACCAGTGGGGCTCAGACGTGTCCCAGGCTGGGCAGGGCCTGTGTCCCTGGCCGGGTGCTGCTCACCGCTCTTCTCCGTCCAGACCTGCAGCTCCCGGGCCAGCTCGGGCACCACCAGGAAGGTGCGCCAGCCCTGCCGCTTCTTGGATTTGAGGATGTCCCCGAAGATGTGGTCCCCCATGTAGAGGATGTCTTTGCCCTTCACACCCAGCAGGTCACACACCACGTCCGAGGAGCCTGTGGCAGTGGGACGTCAAGGGGACAGTGCAGGCACGTCCCCCCGCACTGCCCTCCAAGCCCCGCTGGGTGCTCACCCCCAGAGTAGACTGCACAGTGCTGGAGCGGGCCCGTGTACGTCCCAATGCGCAGCTTCCCCGTGTCCTGCGGGATGAGAGGACCCCGGGATGACGGGGGGGCTACCATTACCTGTGCTCGCCCGGTGCCCACCCAACAGCAAATCCCCCCAACTGTCCCCATGGGAGCCCCCATCGTGCCCAGACAACACCTCCCGCAGCGATGGAGGGGTCCCCACCGTGTTCACTTGGCGCAGGACCGTGCCCTCCGCGAAGAAGAGCGGTTTGCGGGTGTCCACCACGATGAGGTCAAAATAGGATCGCCAGGGACGCTGCGGGGTCTCGGCCTGCTGCGTGTGGGGAGTGGGGGGTGTCAGGAAGGGGCTGCTGATGGCACCATGTACCCCCAACCCAAGGAACAGACTCACCTTGTCCCCGTCGCTGAAGTCAAAAAGGTAGGACATGATGGCCTGCAAGGACACCTGGCGTCTCCACCACTGTCCCCAGCAGGACAGATGCCCTGCTTGTGCTCTGCCCCCTGCCCAGGGCCTCCCCGGGGCAGGCTGAACCAGGGGTGGGGAGTGGGGACAGACAGAGACACCCCCTACTCACGTCGGTGTAGTTGTAGTCGCTGTTGGTGGCCAGAAAGACCTTCCCCACCTCCTTCATGCGGCTCAGCAGCAGCGGCACCCGGGGCTGGTGAGGGGTAAGTCAG
>KZ509547.1:9036-19169 GCA_002844005.1 Limosa lapponica baueri | reverse complement strand
GGATGTTTTTTCATAGCTTAGAAGAGATTCAGAAGAGCTGGGAAAGAAAGAATATGTTTATATCACACTCTCCTACTCCTCCCACTGAGAGCAAGCACAATACACCCGGATTCCAGAGGATTTGCATCTTTTAGGTGACTCAGCCAGTAAATGCAATTTAATGCAGACAAGTGTAAAATGCTAAGTCCAGAGGGACAAATGCTAGACAAGTGAGTGCAGCTTAAATGGAGCAGTCATGCAGCATGATGACGGCTGCAGAAGGGATTTATGGTTCAGTACAGAAAAATCCCTGCAGTCACAACACCCTCCCCTTATCATCACAGTTCAAATGGCAACCAGAGAGGCAAAGCATGAATCCAGCAAGACAGCCTTCCCTATGGCAGCTCTACAGTTTGTTGTTAAGCTCTCCTCCAAGAAAAGAAGAGTTGTTCATGGACTTATCTTCTCCAAAGAAGTTTAACACACTGGTCAATGGACTACAGGACAGGTGGGAAACCTTGGATTGAAGGCTGGAAGCGCATTGCCTGCAGTCACCCACCATCCCTAGAATATATCCATAAGGAAGGGGGTGATCAGCACTAGAGAAGAATTCAGAGCTAGTCACCAAGTGCCCTGAATTTTAGCCCTACTGTTTGAAAAATATACACTAAGATCCAACACAGGAAAACTAATCTTTCCACAGAAAATTGTAATTCACCCCCCGCCTTTGTATCATTCACCACAGACCATAGTCACACCCTGGTCATCTAAGGATCCAACCCAGCTGCCAGTAAAACATCCTCGAGGCCGAATTTTAAGATGATGAAATTACTGGAATCACTGTTTTAACTAAATAGCTTTGAGCCCAACAATCAGTGCTGTGTCCTGGAGGTGGATCTTGACCTTCAGCAAGTATTTCTCCAGGCAGTCTGTGCGAAGGAGCACACAAAGGGGACAAGTGGATTGCTCCATGGACAGAGGGCTCCCCCAGCACTTCCCACCACACACACAGCAGTTAACACCGATCTGGAGAGGAAAAAATTAAGTCCTATTGCCTATCACTTGTGAGTTGATGACAGATGAAGTTGGGGGGAGGGAGAACCCACAGCCACCTTTGTCTTGCCACATCTGGTGTCCTCCATGATTTCCAAAGAAAGATGGACTTAAGCCCTACCCGAGTCACAGGCTTTACCACAAATTCATCTGTGTACAAAAAGTGACATTAGTTTCCACGCAGCTGAAACACCAGCAGGAGAACTCTGGGAATTTATCTCCGCAGCTCCTGTTACCATCAATAAGGCTCCTTCTGCGTTCAGAAAACAGTCACATCAACTGCTTACCCAGCACTTCCCCGTCTGAAGTGGTACTTGAAACTCAAGCATTGATACAATCTCCTTAAAGGCTTTCTGACACTTGATTTCTTAAGAAATCTTCAATTAATAAAAACCCACCCAACAACAAAAAGCCAATTCAGGCCGCTAATTTTCTTCATTACCTTTGTTTTAATGAAAAGGCACAGGTTGCTGCTTTTCCCCACCCAGCCAGGCTTTCACAGGTTGGATTCCGCAATGGAAACACACCTCAGTGCACCCCAGTCTGCACCACGGGGCCAGCACGTCCTGAACTGGTGGTGCCACTTCTCCGTGCATGCACTCGCTCCTCTCCTTTCCACTGCCAGTCTGGGAGAGCCCATCGAACTTGCAGCTCCTTCAAATCGGGGCCTTAGTGGTACCTACATCAAATTACATCCTACTCAGCGCCGCAAGGATGTAAAGTAACAGAAAATTCAGGCAAAGCCTCAGTCTTTGCATCTGGAGGAGGTTTCCCAGTAGGATCGGTATCACTCCCTCTGTTCTCCCAGTAGCAGCCGGGGAGCTTGGACACAGTGAGATTCGCACTTTCCTGGTGCAAGGGAAAGAAACCTGCTGAGGCTGTGCAGTCTGCCCCGAGACACCTCACGGGAAAATGTCCACGCTATGGGAATCCCTGCATCCTCACAGCCTCAGCAAGTTTAACTTCTCCCTCCCCACCCCACCACTTGCCCACTGTCTTCTTTCTCTGATGCTTTCTGATTCTAGGCACATTAAACTTTAGGCTTTCTTTGCCACAGAAGTTTGTCTCCAAACACCACATTTAAATCCAGGCCCTTCAAGGTACTGCCATGTCACTGCAAGCTGAAAGGTACCACGGAGCTGAAGAGCCCAAATGGAGGTGCCCAACTGATCCTGCCGCTCTCCACAGCAAGGATGGGACAGTCACTGCCAAAATCTGAGTGAAACTGAGCAAGAACAAGCTTATATTTCTTTGAAAATGGTTTTGTGGTTGGTTTTATCATTTGCAATGACCACATTAAAAAGTAGCCTTGGCAATCAGGGCTTGAAAACCCATTGACTACTTGATGTTAGAGCTCAAGCTGCTGTGAGAGCCAGATGGCCTCGTGTTCCTATGCCACACGGGCTGTTTGAAGGGCTTGTCCCAGGCAGTGATGGCAGCAGAGAACACAGCAGCACATGGAGGTGGCAAGAGGAACAGAAGTGATGCTGCCTTCTCTAAGCCACTCTACAGGACCAGTCCTGACCCAGCAAGGAAACTGGTTGCTTTCCAGGGACCTTTCCACCCTGACCACAGAAGGACAATAAAGCCAGATGTGAGACCCTGGTTTTTTGACCTTTAGGAGAGAAAATCATTATGTCAGTGAGTTTTTTTCACACTCTTTGCACTCGGATCCATTAAGTGTTATCCCACGGAGGTGTCTGGGAGAGGCATCCTCTTGGACTGAAGGGAGGCTGAGCCCTGGTTTGCCTTCACACAGACCATTAGTTATTTATCACAACAGCTCACACCCAGAATACTTTGCATTTGTGCAGCAACTGAGACCCTCCATTTTACCCTCAACCAGAAATTCTGGAAGCAGCTCCCCCATGAACAAAA
This sequence comes from Limosa lapponica baueri, assembly GCA_002844005.1. NCBI lineage: Eukaryota > Metazoa > Chordata > Aves > Charadriiformes > Scolopacidae > Limosa > Limosa lapponica. Next base: position 16,259 of record KZ509547.1, on the reverse strand, counting down.
TCCTTTTCCAGGGAATCTAGACATCCTTTAGACTCGCGCATCAGTATTTTCCATGGAAATGGAGTACAAATCCAATGGTCAACAAGAGGAACTTAAACCTACCACAGACACTATACCTGAAATTATTGCTACATCTGATCTTCCACCCTCTCGCTAAGAAACCAGCAGGTAGAAATAACCTTCTTATCTCTACCTTACCCCAAAAGAAATAGGGAAATGGAGTTGGTAGCACTGCATTGTACATTTAAGGCTATTTTTTTCCCCTCCTCCTACACAGAGGACGCTGACAGATGACACGTGTTGTTCTCGGGGACAATTCCATAAGATAAAAAGACCCGAAATCCCACAAAAGTGTTTGAGTTCTCCATAGAGGGAACCTCTTTTGTTAAATTGCCAGTTATCTTCACACAAGAACATTACCCATTGACTTGCTGTTTTCTATAAGTAGCTGCAGGGAATACTATAAGCATTGTGATAAGCAAAACTGTTCCACCAGGGCTAAATTGGCATCTTTATTGCAGCACTGCAATTTGAAGCCAAAGGACTGCTGGATGTCCAGGTGCCTTTTATTACAAGATTAGGATTACAGCAGCTGAACCTGAACCTCGCACTCACAGAGGGTGCACTGCGCCATGTGAATGCCATTGTCACTTCCCCCGTGACCTGCTGTAGGTCTCAAAAAACATTTGAGTAATACAAAGACTCAGATATGAAATAGAGTTACCGTAGCTTAACAAGTTCCCGCGCATCGGCTGGTCTGTAAAGAAAATACCTTCCTACATGCTAACATCCCCAAACAAAAACTGGGTAAAACACACTCAGTGAAAAGGGCTTTGTGCTAATGCGTTTGTGCTTGGTTCAGGCTTAGCCCCCACTGGCTCCTCAGGTGCAGGGCTCTCCAGGAGTTCAGGACTTACAGGATTATTTTAGGGGCACAGCTTTGCACTTCACATTGCCACACAAACAGGAGATGACATCCTCTTGGTACCCACAGAACCCCAAAGAGCTGTGCAGCTACTGTAGGAAATATCAGGGCTACCCTGAGGGCAGATGACCCTTGATTTCAAGACCCCATGAGAGCTGGGACTTCCCATACCTCATCTCTCCACTTACATATCACACTTTTTCCCCCAGATGGGCTACACAGAAATCACATTTTGAGAGAAGATCACAAAAGGACAAGCAGTCCACACAACTGCCTTCACCCAACCATCCCTGTAGGGCTGCCTTTTGCTATTCCTGGAAGCATCACATTCCCGCAGGATCATTTTTAGCTGGGTGACCAGCAACTGCTTTAACTATAAAACCATCTGCCGGACTCAGTATTTATATTTGCACCCTCACCATCTGCTGCAGCTATTTTCAACTCCTCAGCAATTGCAACTTCAAGCACTTCTATAGCAATTGCCCCCTCCTGACGCCTCTAATCAAGGTTCCTCTGCTGTTAGAGCAACCAGCCTTCCAAAGAGAACTGAAACCCCGAACGAGGATTTGTCCCAGCTACACGAACCATCTAGAAGCCTGAAGCCAAAGGAGGAATCGCCCAAGCCCAGGACCCAGAGGGATGGGCCAGCTCTGGCCTTACCTTAGATCTCCAGAAGCAGGTTTTAGCTCCTTTCTCTGCCATAGTATACAAGCAGGGCACACTCTCAGGATAAAACTCTCACCTTCCTTGAAAGAAGAGGACTGCAACATCCAGTTTTCAGAAGCTACCTTCAGAGCAAAGCTCCAAGCAATAGCCCATCTCCCCTTCCCCAGCTGAGAGCCCTCAGGTGCCCTGGGTGGGGGCACTTATACCCTCTGTGTGACCAACAGCACTCACCTGCTCATTAGTAACAGCTGAAGTCACCCCATTTTAATTTGCTGCTGATCTCAGAAGCAGGCGAAAAGGGAGAAAAACTTCTTTCACTAAAGTTTCTAGAAAGAGCTTTGGCTGCTTATTTCTTATTGTTCACCTGTCCTTACCCAGCGTTTATGATTATGTACCGCTCAGCTATTCAAAGCAAGTTTAATTTACCTGCAGATCATATTACCCAGCCCACGTTTCCCGATTTATAGCTCAAAGGGTTTCTCCTTGCATTGCCTGATTATCGGAATGGAGCATGTTGCTGTGATGGATGGACCTCAGACGGTTGGTGGTTCAATTGAATAAGAGAATCACCAAAAAATCAGGGTTTTTTTTTTTCACTTCTATGTAATTGCCCAAAACCACAGAATTCTACAAATCTTGGCTAGCAATATCAGATCCACGAATGATTTACTCAAATACTCTGAAGTCAGCTGCTGAAGAAAGTATTTTTCTCTTTGACTACAGTCTTCTAATACAAGCAGCATGAACAACTCTCATAGCAGGGAACAGAGCCATGATATTAAACTTCTTATATTTGCTTATTTCCTACATTTTTGCAAGATTCAGGGGAGTGTGTCAGTTCAATTTGAACACTTTTTTTTAGAGAATGGAAGGTGGAACTGCAAACTAATTCCTCATTTTATCAGTAGTGATGTTATTTAAGTTCTCCCACTCACACTCTCACTGCATGACTTCTATCCTCTAGCTCACATGATACCCAGCCATGGAAATCCTGCTTGTAATATAACTGAATTTTGTAATAATTATTGTAACTGTATTATATTGAACCGAATTGCTCAAAAATGAATTGTGTGCACCTTTGCCAGTTCCTGCACCATGAGCTGAAGGGCTTCCTGTGGTGCTGGTGAGCTTCAGGGCTGGCCTTCAAGGGCACAGAGTTTGGTTTACAGGTATCAGAGAGAGAAATGCAGAACAGCACGGACTTCAGCCAGAAGGAATTTCAGCCACAGATGCTCACATCCCCTTATGATGTTGCTCGTTAGCTCAGAGCTCTTTCAGAGAGGTTTAATCTGCCAGGTAAGAGTGGCGATGTCACCCCCAGTGAAGCAGAGACCGGTGGGGAAGACAGACCAGTTCAAAAGCCAGCCCTGCCACCACCCCGCTGTGTGAGCCGGCGAGCATCACCTTCCCTCCTCCTCGCTTTTGCTGTCTTCCTAATCAAAGTCCAAGCTCCTGCAGGCAGCAGCTCCCCCCTACAGCATATTCACACTGGACCCAGCACTCCAGGATCCCTGATTATATTCAGGACCACCAAAGTTCAGATAATATAGGTAAAATAATCATGGAATCATAGAATGGTTTGGGTGGGAAGGGACCTTAAAGATCATCTAATCCCACCCCCTGCCCTGGGCAGGGACACCTCCCACCACACCACGTTGCTCCAAGCCCCCTCCAACCTGCCCTTGAACCCCTCCAGGGATGGGGCAGCCACAGCTTCTCTGGGCAACCTGGGCCAGGCTCTCACCACCCTCACAGCAAAGAAGTTCTTCCCCACATCTCATCTCCATCTCCCCTCTTTCAGTGTCAGACCCTTCCCCCTCGTCCTATGGCTCCCCTTCCTGATCCAGAGTCCCTCCCCATCTTTCCTGGAGCCCCTTGAGGGACTGGAAGGGGCTCTGAGGTCTCCCCGGAGCCTTCTCTTCTCCAGGCTGAACCCCCCAACTCTCTCAGCCTGTCCCCATAGGAGAGGGGCTCTATTTGGGTGAAACCTGCCCCACTGCAGCAGGGGGTAGAAGCTGCTGCTGCCAGCCTGTGCCACCGGTTTAACACTCAATAGGGCTCCCCCAGCTTCTTGCCTTTGCTTCCAAAGCAGCCTCCGGTATTGCCCTGCAAAGCCCCCACTTCTGCCTCTGCCCACCAGGACGCTGGAGTGTGGGCCCCCAGAGAGCCCCGTCCAAGCCGTGCCTAAAGAGAGGCCGTTAAACAGGAATGGGGACGCGTGACCACCCTCTCCAGGTTTGCTTCAGCCCTTTGCAAATTAGTGAATTGTGATCTGCAAAGTGTGATTCATCCACAGCCACTGCTGGTAACGCTCATTACAGTGTTTACACAGCAGCACAGGTCTGTAGAGTGTTTTCTCCTTAATTCATTTTCTCTAAATATGACTATCATGGTGAGATATATATATATACACAAGCTTTTAAAAGTACATTTTTATGGACCATTTCAGATAAACAGCGTAATTAACACAACAAAGCCCACATTTTAAAATCTTGTGTAGCGCTCTGTTAAGGAAGCCATCCGGCACAGGTCGTGTGTTTCTTGATTGGAGAGATGTCTGGCTGTTCTTCTGCAGTTAAAGCTAAGTGGTTTCTATGATTTTCTGTTATCTGAAGGAGGAGGATGAAATCAAATAAGAGATTATAGCTAGTATTGCTAAACACTGAAACACACCCTGCCAATCACAGCAACGCGTGTTCCATCATTATAAAACGCCTCTTTTCTGTCTCAAAAGAGCCATTACCTCCCCTGGTAAAGCCTCCATATACAAATCAGACCAGGAAAAGAAATGATACTGGGAAAAGGTTCAGGGAGATGAAGACAGACCGAAGAACTTCAGTACAGCACTGATGTTGAGAAAAGTGTGCGTATAAGGGGAAAAAAAAATCAAGCTAAATGCAAGTTTTCTGGGTTTTATCAAGCGTTACCACCCAGAGGACGAATTTCTACACAAGCTCATCCTTAGAACAATTCTGCTACAGATTTCAAAGCATTCTCAAATAAAAGGGCAACCAGGTGCTAACAGAAAGCTTCTGTTCAGGTTACAGACGGGGAAGAAGATGAGGGAATTTAGCTGGAGGGACAAAGAGCCCTCGGAGATTCCTCTGAGCAGGATTTTCTCTCATCTACACTTCATAAATGGAAGCCCCAGTGGAAAGTCAAGAGTTTTCAGGTGCCCTGTGATACACCCAGGGCTGGTACCCAGTTATCCATGCCAGGCAGAAAACCCCTCGGAGTCTCTGCACTTCAATGTCACTGCAGCATCTTCCCAGCAGCATCTCAAACTGCATCTGGAATTAATGATTTGTAGCAGCTTTTTATCTACCAATAGATCCATACTGCAGAAATTGAAGTTTTTATGCGTTTTAATTTTCATCCTTCTTTATAGGAGGGACAAAACAGTAATGAAAAATTGGAAAAATGATTGAAAGATATAGAAGCTGTTCTGAAAAGTTAGCAAAGGGTTTAAGAGTTAACGGGGAAAGTTGCGATTGCTGCTCAATGCATGGAGTAGAATAAAGACTGCCTGATTTTCACATTGTTTCTATAATTCCGCTCAGCATGATCCAAACAAGGATAAAAATAAGCCAAATTCTAGGGGGTGGGAATCAATTCTGACACCCTCCCATGGGGCTGAACCTGCTGAACCACGTTCCCTCTGGGATGTAAAACTTCACAGTATCTGGCTTTGGATGGGTCAAGGCATCACAAGGGACATGGCTCCAGAAGAGCCCATTTTAAGGAGTCACCCAGGAGGAGAAGGCAGGACTAACGTGCAGGGAGCACGTGGTTAATCAACAGCACTAACAAAAAAACCAACCAGTTCCTGCCTCCTCTCTAATTGCTGGTGAGGACCTGTAAAGCATCAGATCTCAGAGGCCTGTGATTAGATGCAAGGCATAGCACAACCAAGAAATTAAATCTGTTGGAGGGAATCTAAATACATCCTAAAGACTTTAAAAAAAAATAAAAGAAAAAAAAATAAAAGAAAGACAATGACAAGCATTTGATTAAAAAGCTGTGGGTGTATCATGAATGAAAGACAAGATTGTATTTTGGAAGGTGTGATAGGGAAAGCTTCTGCTGTATAATTAGGAAACAACCATGAGCTCGCTGTAGTGTGCTTAGAAGAGGAATTTACTACAGAGCAAGCACTCTTGTAGGGACAGAGTATTTGCTTTAATAAGATTCTCTCCTTGTGGCATCCTCTGGGACACCATCCTTCTGTCTGATGAAGCACTTAAATGCTTAAGTTTTGCTTAAGGTTACAGCTTCTCTAGATAATTCTAATTTAAGGAAGGGAGGAAAAAAGACATAAAGGAAATCACAATGCAGCTTTGTAGGCGCCGGTCCATGGTGTAATGCAATGTACTCAGAGGAGGGTTGTGCCTTGTCCCCTGAGATTACACAAAGCGAAAAGGTGGCAGAGGATCTTTCTGCCCTGTCCCTTGTTAAAAATTTGTTTTAAATTACCTTTTTGAATAGTGTCGGAGGTTCTCCACGTTCCTCTTTGCCATTGCCCACTGCAGTCACCTCTACTTTGTCCCGAGGAAAGCACTGCCTGTAATAAATCTACACTGCAGTCCCCCCATCCTGACTAAAGCGAATACCGTTGTGCCCGTGCACTCTTTGGACTTGCTTTGGTGGGGCGCGTTGTAAGGCTGGAACATCCCCAAGTTCAGCAAGATTTCTGATTCACCCTGAACCTGAGGCACAGAGGAGGATGAGCTGATGCTGAGCCTCACGCTGCTGTGCCCAGTGACTGTGCCCGGGTTAACGAAAGCCAGCTGTGGTCACGATCACCAGCACGGGGAACCAGATTACATGGAAGGGCTCACTACAGCCTGGGGGCTCTCCGTCTGTGGAAGTGGGACCTGGGCAAAGGTAAGGACATGCCACAGTCTGGAACGACAGCTTGAACCCCCACGAGGTGTGAAAAGGAAGATTTTATCTTCGGCTGACCCAGGAGGGACAAAAAAGCAGTGTGGACTTTAAGGGAGCGGAGCCAGCAGGCTGTTTTATCTTGATTCAGTTTGAGCGCAGGGATGTTCTCTTCATTCAGTGCCTTGTAGGTAAAAATGTGTTTGGAAAGGTTGCTCCTTCTCCCCAGTTGCTCCTGGCTTTATGCTGCCTTGGAGAAGCACCAGAACTGGGAGAGGAGCGATTTCTGTGAGCAAAGCTCTAACGATGAAGCTGTCGGTGTCATTTTATAGATTCCAGCGGGGATGAGAGGGTGTTATCCCAGATTATCCCAGAGACAATCCTGCCACCGCGGTCACGCTCCTCTGCCTTCAGAGCACGGCTGCTCCTCTGCAAGTCTGTATTTGTTTGTCCTAAGTTCACCAAGAACTTTCTCAAAGCACCGCAGTCCTGACAGTCCCCTCCCAGCCCAGGGAAGTGGATATTCAGTAAAAATTGTTCTGAGCAGACTTGTCACTAGAAACAACAAGTTATGAGTCTCCTCACTGTGATTGAACAGTGGTGATCCTATAGAACCTGCCATAGCTACAGGCATTGCTTGGACGCACGCTACATTTAAGGTATTTCATAGGTTTTTGGTTTATTATCTATATTTAAGTTATTTCATGTTTGTTCTACTTTGTGTTTCATTCATTGGCCTTTGTATTACAGT
>KZ509545.1:7644-24755 GCA_002844005.1 Limosa lapponica baueri | reverse complement strand
TCTCTTCTTTCTGAGTGCTTCTGCCTTGGTTCTCTCTGCACTTCTGTCTCCTGGCTGATCTCTAGCTTGTCCTGGTTCTCCACCCGCCCTGTTTGTTTTATCTCACCTCTTTCAGGGTAGGACAGACTTCAAAGTAGAAGAGCCGAAAAGAGGAAAAGATTTCAATTCCTACTGCCTCCTAGCAATTCTTGCATTTTCCCACCCATTTCCTTATCCCACTTCCGATCTCTTACTTCAACACAGCCTGCAAAGTGCAGTTTTAAGCAGAGGGCCACCCTTGCCTCCCTCAGCCCTCGGGTAAAGGAGATGCCAGAACATGTCCTTTCTTCCCGGAGCTGGTCCACGCTCACAGCCTCCTCCCTCCAGATCCTCTGCTAGCTCCTGCTGTTCTCTAGCAATGGGAACAGGCACAAAAGGGCAGCACTGCCAGAAAAAGAGAAGGCTAAGGCTCAGAGAGAGAGAAAGCTAAAGCTCTTTTGGCTACTCCCCTATCCTCTTTCCCACCCACCTCACAACCAGCAGCACACAGTACAACAGCTCTTAGGTTTCCCCAGTCTTTCAGAAAGCACTAAGAGAAAAGATGGTGCTGCCACTGGTGACGTACTTGTCAAGAACAAGATTGAGGAAGGTTGTCCAGACACCGCCACATCCCAGGCAGCGCTGTTTGCAGAGCTAAAGCCATCAGCCACATTGGCGAACAGCACAAACACACACACTGACACCAATCAGGCTTTGAGATTTCACACCAGCAGCTCAGAAGACAGACATTTCACACCCAGCGCCTGTTTCCAGGCTGCTTACAGACACAAAATCCAGCTCTGTAACCAAGTCATGCTTTTCTGAGGACCTTCTGGTGTAACTGGGTTTTAAGAATAATTAAGTGCTGCAGAATATGCCAGGCTGTCCAGATTAATCTGGATTGCAGGTTGGGAACAAGACAGCAGAGGTCAAGTTGTCTTGCCTTCTAAGTCATCTCAGGAATATCTCCTTGGCCATCTTATCACCGTGTGAGCTACAACACCATTATTCAATCTGACAGACTGCTACAGAAACAAATGACATCTTTCAGCTGCACCACCAGTGACTGATTTAAAGAGCAAACACCTCACTGCCTTAACCGGTTTAGGAAGCAAGAATGACCTCATCTCCCTGACTGCTGGCCCAAGGACTGCTAGAAGCACCCACCAGCTTCAGATGGCAGAGGGTTTCTCTGGCACGTCACTCCTGCTGCTGCGGCACATCGAGGAGGAATGACAGAAGGGAGCGTGGGGAACTCACCTGTCCGAGCCATCCTTCATGTGGACTTTGGCATAAAGGATGTCCATCATGGCAGGGTCATCGTTCATGTACTCCACTCCTGCTACCACCACGGTCAGGGGCTTGCCTCCAGCAATTTGGCTAAAACACAACAAATCCCTTATGTTAAAAAGCAAAACATCACACCTGCTATTGAAATACAATGCATAGTACTCCTCACGCACACACTAAATATTTGGTTTTACTAAGGGAATGATATAAAATTCATTTTTCGCTATAGCTAAACACAACTTTAAGGTTAAGCGGGATTTAAATATTACATAAACTGTATGGGGCACTGAACTCCTCTTTCCCATATCTTTCAGGTTGCTCGCACTGAAAAAAACCAAACACAAAAAAGGCTCCCTGATTTCTAAAGCTCGAAAGTCTACACCTGCTATTGTCTCATCATCGCAAGAAATACTGTAAAAACATTTAAATTCAAATGTTCAGTGTTTTAGACACACGTTAAGTCAACTTGTTGGTGTTCACAGGCCATCTCAACGTGGAGATCTCTATTTACATTTCAGGAACCCCATCAGGAGTAAAATGGTACAAGTTCTCATTCCAGAGAAGCTCCCACCTTCCCTGTGAAGAGAGTGATCGTGACACAAAGCCTCCAGCTCATTGATTTTCGCTGGGAAAAGTGCTTGACACAGAACGCAGTTTTAAGTACATTTCAACATCCGCTTACAAACGCTGGAAGTAAATAGAGCTGTTTGAAAGTCATCTCCAGCTACTCTTGCAGGAAGGCAAAACCGAAAATGTGTGCAGGATACAATACACAACTCCCACACCTGCAAACACACCGTGAAGTGTATCTGCTTCCAAACACGCCACCTCCTTGCCTTAACCATCAGAACAGCACAGGGAGGCAGGGCGCTGCCGCCAAAGCTCCCTGTGAGTAAGCGCCATCGTCCCATTTAATGCCGAGGTCTCGTGGAAAGCACAGGGAGTGTCTGGGCAGGCAGAAGCAATAAACACGAGTTAACAATGCGAGCGTGACTTTGCTCTAACCTTGCTCACTTCTGTTCAGTTTGCCCAAGAGACCTCTTGTGAGGTTCTCGGCAAAGCTTCCTAGATGGAATAAGGAGAGCGTGATTTCCCCTTCCAGTGCGGTTACTGGGAGGAAAGCAGCACAAGTGTGGTGTTGTGCACATCACACCGAGAGCACTAAAGGCCACGTACTCTAAACAGGGTCAAAAAGGGCACATCTACTTTCACACAGCAGTGCCTGCATTCAGAAAAGTAAACGATCGCTCGTGAAGGTTTATGTGGGTGGAAGGGAGCCTAAATTAATTTTCAAAGTATATTTATTTGGGTGTGGCAGGGGAAATAACCTAAAGGTTACATCCAGGTGTTGATTCCCCCTCCACTAAAGGAAATGGAGAGTAAAGATTTTCTCTGCCTCAGTTCAATCCACTTAGGAGGAAGGTGGCACTTCCCAAACATTGCGGGCAGAGCCTTCCCCTGGAAACACACTTGCATTTCTGTTCAACAGCTGAAAAACTGGAGCTGTAATTTTAAAGGCAGACGTATGAATTTTGGCCATGCATTAATTCCCACAGATACTCGCTGGCACAGCATGGCTAATTCTTCATGCACCAAGGCAACAAATAAATAAATTTAAAAAAAATCAAGGATCCATGCTGTATGTGCAGAGGCTTTGCAGAAATAAATGAATAAACCAATCCCTCAGGCCATCTCCAATTTCTAAGCTGAACAGAGATAAGCTAATTACAGTGTCATTCAACCACATTTACAGTTAAAGCCCTAACATCTGCAGCTCCAGTGTTAACAAGCAGGGAGAAAGCCCCGGTCCTGGAGCAGCACTGAACGTTTCAGACTGATTACTCACATGGCTCGTGCTGGCCTCCCTGCACACAGCTCCCCGCATCAAGAAATGCATGTCAAGGACACCTCAGCATCTGCTCTGAGGCAGGAGGGAAGCAGCGTGCCAGAGCCCACTGCAGACAACGTGCGTGAAGGTAATGGAGCTCGTCCCTCCCTCTGCAGCAGGCAGGGGACAACAGCACAAATTGCTCACGCGACAAATAACGGGGACGCACATGAGAAAAAGAGATGAGTAGAGCAGGTTTTCAGGGAGTGCTGAGGGTCTGAGCTGAGCTACAAGATGCTGTTAAACTCTTTGCGACTGCTCGGTGATTTCTGCTGCTCCCATTTGAAACGTTTCGGCCTTTTTCTAGATTTCTAGAGTTGAGATAAGACTATTTAGCTGCTTTTCTTTTCGCTGTCCCTTGTCAAAGACACCTTGCTGCTTTTCCCCCATTCAAGTTGTCAGTGATGACATCCCTGTTTTATCACTTACTTCACAAAGTCTTCCTTGCATCGCTGTAGGAGGTCACACGCTTTCTGGATCTCTTGTTCGTTCAGAAGTACCAGCGTCCCAAGAGTCAGGTGAAGCTTTGCCGGGTTCTGGAACAGGCTGCTGCTGACCCCGTGATCCTACAAATCAGTCAATCGATCACATATAGGCGTCTTATCTCATCCACACACACACACTCCTCCAGCAGAGGGATAAATACTGCAGAGAACAAAGTACCAAGCCACCAAACCTTTTATCTCTGCATCACTGATCAGGTTCATAGTGACTAGAAGTTGAAATGAGAAAGAAAATTTCACGGGCTTCGCGAGCGAGCGAGCTCAGCCTAGCAGGGGAGAGGCAGCCCCCCACCACACGCAGGCTCCCTGCCTGCCTTTTCAGCCGAGCTGCTGAACCACAGCCTGGAAGCTCCTTACTACAGACTCTGAGGACCTAGGGCTGAGGACCCGCTCAGGGTTCCAAGAGAAGAGACTTCCCCAGCTGTCAAAGCAGCAGCTGCCATCAACAATGAACTCAACACAAGTCAGCACAGATTTAAAACTTAAGTAAATTTTTTGTGCAATAAAGCTGGAACCAGCTGTAGCGACAAGCTCTAAATGGTCTCTAAATCCTGTCTAAACACAGGTTGCACTTCACAACACAAGCACAGCTAATACCAGCTCTGATAATTACATTTTTCTTGTTCCCATGTGCCCCATAGTTTGCTGAGATGAATTAAGTTTAAGTTTCCTTTATAAGAAGAGCTACGTGTTGTTGCTGGGGAAGAACTGTTCCCAGGTGGAGCAGTGCTTACATTCAGCTTTAAGAAACATTCTCTTTTGTTAGAGAATATTTATAAAAATACCTCGAGGATGGTTAACACACCCATATTAAAACAATTATTTCCACTTAGTAGCCATTTCCCATCAGCGCATTAAATAACCTCCACTGCTAACTCCAGAAGAAGCCAACTTGCCAGGCCACTGAAGCCTTTCTGTCTGAAACAAGTCCGTTGACTGAGAATGACAGCTTTGAAGTTTCTCGCTGCGCTTCAGAGTTTGAAATAAAACCTTTCAGACGTTTAAACACTGCAGTATCTCAGCCCGTCAGAGTTTAATGCCCCACATCTCACTCAGCATTTTTCATGTCTAAGGACAATATCCATACCCTTTTTTACAGCAGGGCTTACGGGCTGGACTAGAGACGAGCCAGTCTGCAACAGCGAGGCCGAGGGCTTGCTCCAGCAGCCAGAGGCTGGCAAAGCATGGCAGTCCCCAGAAGAGAGAGAGCACGTACATACCTTCCACTGCTGCTAATTACTTTATTGCTGACTGAAACCCGAAATCGTACCACGCTAGCAGTGGCAAAGCATGTTGCAAACCTCAGCACCGTGTAGCAGCCTGAAACAAGCACAGACCAACTACGTCAAGGCACATCAGGAGCAGAGAGGACAGAGGGATGGCTCTATCTCACTTCTCCCCACCTTCTCCTCTCTGCAGTCAAAGCCTTTCAGCTTCCTTTAATAACATGCATGACAGGACATGATTTCTCTCCGTAAGCCTTTTTTCTCTAATGGTATCTGCAGCCAGAGGATATTTGGCCCATCATAAAACAGCAGCTCAGTAAACTGGAACTGGAAGAAAGTTCAGTTGATCCTTGCTGTGGACAACCAGTCAATGGCACTCGCGCGGTGCACACAGATCTGTGCAGTAACGAGAAAGTAGTTTGCAGGTCAGAAAGGAAAAGCCCTACCCTCCTTCTCTGCCCCAGTACGATTTGTACTGTAAACATCAACCTGCCCTAAAAGCAGTGTTCTCCCCTGAGCTTTCCAACACCTGAGTGTGGGCTGATAAGCTGACAAAGTGATGGCGTGTCACCTCCACAAGCCACGCTACCACTGCTGGGGAGATTAGCAGGGAAGAGCAGTGCAGAGCGAGCAGGCCGAGACCTAGATAATCTTCCCGGTTTACTCCCTAGTATTTCAGACAGCTCCTAAAAACCCTGCTGACACCCCTACTCTTTCACAGGCCAGCAGATCCCACTTCTCCCACGCATAAAATACAGGCTACGTCAGAGGTAGCTCTCCCTGGCCTGGAAGAGGCAATGTTTCTGCAGGTGTCTTAGCAGCCCTTCATGGCTAGATGCTGCTTGACAAGTAGCAATAAAGCTTGAACCCACTTATTCTAATCCCAGATTACAATATGCCGTCAGCAACAGCTATGTCACCTCAAGGCAAGCTGTCCTGTCTAGTGGTATCAGTCCTCTGCAACCTGACCAGCAGGGCCAGACAACAGCAACAGGAATATATGCTCATAACTACTGCTAAGGAGAAATCACACCTACTTCCAAGGAGAATGAGCCCAAGAGACACGATCCCATCAACATTGTGATCTTGGGGCTTTATGGACATCTTTTGATACCTAAGGAACCGTCTCAAGGTAAGCTAAAACCATAAAAGCAGGAGTGAGGAGTGAGACCCAGCAGGATCCACCGGGATCTAAGCCATGCTCTCCGAGTGCGTCTCAGTGAAAAGCTCCTCTTTCATCAGTTTCCTCTCCTGTGCAGTGGAAGGTGGACATTCCTCACAGCACAAGTCGCAGTGGCTTGTGGCAAGCGGTGGCTTCCAGCCCTAATGAAAGCAGAATACCAGATGAGAGGAGGCGAGGTGTTGCAGCAGGGAATCCCCATATTCTACAGGGGAATCTGAAAGCGGTGTATTTGCAGGAACTTGCTGGCAGATACTAACGCATAAAACAGACTCTATCATCTCTCGAAAAATTTACTGTTCAAACCTGGGTTCTCTAAGGATGTACTGAGAGGTGAGAAGAATATCCCTTTTATCCACCATCTGTACGTGAAGAATGTCCATTTTAGCTTATGCCTCTCCATGACACTGCCCCACCATGGTCAAAAAAACAATAACTCATTTCCACTCATTTAACCTTAAGAATTAATTTTTTTCCTCCCGCTTGCTACTTAGATTTCTTACCTTTGCTCTCCTCCTTTAGAAGGAACACAGAAAAGGTTTTATCCAGAGTCTTCACCTCTCTTTACAAAGCCCAAGCACATTGTTCCTTCTAATCTAAGACCCTGTAGCAGGGAAACCATAGAGCACAACACACTTCAGGCCTTCTACATGACAAGGCAAAGGATCAAACTCCTTAGCTCTTCCTCCCTGGCTGCATCCTCTCTACTGCCTTAAGAGTTTCCAATATTTGCAGACAGCTTTATGATACTTTTTTCTTAGCAGCAGGATACTGCATGCCAGCTATATGCCCTCTACCACTCTGATCCACAAACAAAGGAATGAGCCAGAAGAGCAGAATTTCCTCAGAACTGACTGAAGAGCTGCAGGCTGAAAAACCCCTCCCATTTTCTGTCCCTTCCACTCCAAGATATATAATACCTCATTAGCAATGTTTGATATTTACAGGTTGCATATATATTACAGCATTCATATTTCTTCTCCATGCTACATCTGCAGCCTGTTAAGACTGCAAATACTGTGTTTGCACAGCTCTGAAAGGCTCAACTGTGATTTTTCACGGTAATATTACTGCAAAGTCTCTGCCCTTTTCCCACCTGCATAGTCAGACAGACGTTTCAGTCCTCCTCGCTCTGACACCTACACAACTGTGCAAGGAGACTTCCAAGGTCATCCAGTCATCCGGACCTCCCACTGCACCACAACAGTAATGAGCCTGTCCAGGTCAACCACATCCCCGTATTCTTATTAAATTAGCCTCAAAAGGTACCTCCCCTCAGCCCTGCTTCATTGCCTGGCAGCCCTGCCCATACAATAGCGTGAATGACACCTGAAGTGTTCCGTATTCCAACACAAGGTTCATCTTATAAAAGGTCTTAAAAAAAAAAAAAAAGTTAGAAAGCATATACCCACCAACATAACCCTACGCTATAAAATATAAATGAATGGTTGTCATGGAAACTGCTTCAGAGAGAAATAGAGTCCCTCACAAATGCTCAATGGCCAGAAGAAATCCTCACACACGTAGACCTGGTCCCTTCCCTTCCTTATCGTTATTACCGAGCTTCATTCAAAGACTGGAGTTTACCTCATCCTCCAATGTTTCGCACCAGCAAATTGCAACAGGAAGAGAAGCGCGCCGTTTCTGCCACTGAAACCTATTCAGATTTCTCCAAGTATGCTGAAAAATCCCATTGCTTTGGACAAATCTATAATCTCTCTTATTGCTCTGTGAGGCACAGTTTTGAATTACTGTTTTTCATTACTGATATGCTTTCTAGCAGACCCTGCTGTGAGATAAAGTGGTATTAGAGTGGCATTACCGGCTTGTGGAGTGATTGAGAGACATACGGGGCTGCAATACACTCCTTGAACTAACAGGCAGCAATATATCTAGAAATCCTTTTACTAATACCAGGAGAAGGAAGGGCAGAAAAATCAAGCACCATATATTCCTAGGCTATACGCATACAAACCCCCAAAAACTTGCCACTGACCAAATTCCACACTTCAAACTAAAAATGGAAACTCTAGAGCTATGCAAGCAGTCCCAGGAACATTTCAGAGAGGCAGAGGACACTCAGCAGTGCTAATGCGACCCCACAGCTTCCAGGCCAGGGCATCTTGTGCCCATGTAGCGTGGAGAGCAGGAACTGCAGCCCTTCTGCCTCCACCCATACAGATGTGTCTTCCTGTAGGGCAGCTTCAGGTGCCACTGTTTTTTTGGAGATTCCCCAAAGCACCTTGATGACTCAGCAGCAGGAAAAGGCATGCTATGGCCAGTTCCGCACTCCCTCGCTGATATTGCTGTTACTGGTGTTAGGAGGATTCACGCCTGGGTGCTGGGTCTGCACAGTTCAAGTCTGAGGTTACTGAAAGCCAGAAGAAGCTGTTAGGCTGAAATGTCTTCCCATCCGCACATCTACACCACAGGATCCCTGACCAAGCAGAGCCTTACAGGACTCAGTGCTGTCCAGACACAGAACAGAAGCTGTGGGAGAGAGAGAAGGCCTCAAGAAGAGGAAAAATGAACATGACTAGCCTGGTCAGCAGCGATCTCAGCACTCCTCTGACCAAGCTTGGGTTTCTACAGCTTTCTAGCACGTGAAGGTTTGAAGATGGACATGGACACGTGAAGGTTTGCAGACACCAAACTAGGTGGGAGTGTTGATCTGCCTGAGGTACGAAGGCTCTACAGAGGGACCTGGATAGGCTGGATCAATGGGTCAAGGCCAATTGTATGAGGTTCAATAAGGCCAAGTGCTGGGTCCTGCATTTCGGTCACAAAAACCCCAGGCAACGCTACAGGCTTGGGGCAGAGTGGCTGGAGAGCTGCCCAGCAGAAAAGGACCTGGGGGTGTTGGTGGACAGTTGGCTTAACATGAGCCAGCCGTGTGCCCAGATGGCCAAGAAGGCCAACAGCATCCTGGCTTGTATCAGGAACAGCGTGGCCAGCAGGAGTAGGGCAGTGATGGTGCCTCTGTACTGGGCACTGGTGAGGCCTCCCCTCGAGGGCTGTGTTCAATTCTGGGCCCCTCACTACAAGAAGGACATGGAAGTGCTGGAGCGTGTCCAGAGGAGAACCACCAAGCTGGTGAGGGGTCTAGAGAACAAGTCATATGAGGAGAGGCTGAGGGAACTGGGCATGTTTAGTTTGGAGAAGAGGAGGCTGAGGGGAGACCTCATGGCCCTCTACAACTCCCTGAAAGGAGGGTGTAGAGAGATGGGGGTTGGCCTCTTCTCCCAAGGGAATAATGACAGGAGCAGAGGAAATGGTCTGAAGCTGCGGCAGGGGAGGTTTAGATTAGATCTTAGGAAGAATTACTTTACTGAGAGGGTGGTCAAGCACTGGAACAGCCTGCCCAGGGAAGTGGTGGAGTCACCATCCCTGGAGGTATTTAGGAAACATGTAGATGTGCACTTCAAGGCATGCTCTAGTGCCCAAGACTCTAGGGGTTTTTTGTGTGTGTATGGTTGGACTCGGTGATCTCAGAGGTCCTTTCCAACCACGACGATTCTGTGATTCTGTGATGTTCCCAGGCAGTTCCTTCTGAATGTGACTGACAATACTGGGGAGAACACCAAGATAAATTTACGAACACACTTCCAAGTGGATGGCAGACCTCCTTGCCTACCCAGTGAAGCATACTGATACTTAAGAGTGAGCAAGAGACAAACAACATGACAGAGACAGATCAGGAGGTGCCTGGAGAGCCAGTAAGATCACCAGCCAAGGCTGGGCCAATGGAGGGCTGCAGAGATGCAACCAAACCAGCAGGGAGGAAAAAATGAGTGCTCTGCAAGGAGAAGAACTAGTCCTGTGTGAGGCCAATGTGCTGCAGGAATAAAACACGGGATCACAGCATGAATGACAGGATTAGTTGCAAAGATGAATAAAAGAGGCCACATCTTAAGAGATGTGACACTGAAAGGATTTGCCTGACACCAAGGCAGCCTAGAAGCCAACACCCAGCAAGATGTATGGGATGACATTGAGATTACTGCCCTGCAGAGCAGGCAGGTCTGGGTTTGCTGTCCATGGGTAGGGCCAAGAGAGATCCACAGGACCTGCTGGCAGACAGCTAGAGGGAGGAGGAGGGTCAGATAAGCAGAGTCCAGGATGCCAAAGCTTCAAGCAGAGCAAGGCCAGATCTCAAGGGAGATCAAGCGAACAGACTGTAACAGCCACAAGCCCAGGTAAAAGAGGATAAAGGGCAAGAGAAACACGAAGCAGCAGTGTCAGTCCAGGGCCAACAGCACAAACAGACACTAGCAGAGCCCCGTGCTGAAGTTACCAGTCCCTGCAAGAGCTGCTTCTCTCCCTATGACTTTGGTGTGTCCCCACACAAGGACTGGAACTAGAAACCAACAGAGGGAGCCAGGTCACCACTGACACCAGCCCGAGGTCTGGTATTCTCTGTTCAGCCAACGCTTTCTCAGGCTAATGTTTCCATCCCCCTGTTTTCAGGGCTTTCCTTTAACAAAGGTAAGCTTTAATAAAGGTAGCTGCCGTTGGCTAATGGGGATAGATGACTGAGTCAGTGATATCCTCCTAGCCCAAGAAAAGGGTGCTTATGGCATTGCACTGGTTGCTAATCCCTGCATCTGTTGGCCATTTTCAGTTGTATTTAAATCAAGTGGAAACCTGAGTGATAGAAAGCTCCTAAGATGTCATGGAAATAGGCAGCTGGGCGGAGAAGAGGGACTTAAATCAGAACTGCCAGGTAAGACAAGACTGCAAAGCCAGCTCAATTCTGCTCTTGGAGGTGAGACAATTGACGTGCAAGTGACCACAAAAAGTTGCGTAAGAACTTGTATCTCTGCAGATATCAGGTAATTCACACCATGAAGACAGAGGAAACTAAACTTTTTAAGCTGTGCTATCAGCAAGATTATATTTTCCCCTCTGAAAAGCACTGACGGACATGAAAGTAAAAATATCAGCTCACAAAACCCTGCTGCGTGAATGGAATCTAACCTGCAGCAGCCGCAAAGAGGAACTCTTTTCTCTTGCCTAGAGATGTCCTGCCAGGAGACTCAGAGGACATGGCAATTTAATAATACTGTTCCCTCTCCTCAGCCTGGCCCTGTGCATTGACGTACCGCTTCTGTCAAACCAGAAGCATGCTAAAATAAAGAAGGGAATACACAGCTTTCACTTCGTTCTGTTCCTCATTTCCCTATGCCTAACTATTTCCTGCTGCTCTCAATGCAAGATCTGAAGGCAAGTAGGAGGGACTGTCAGCACAGTGTCTCACAGGGAAGAAGGGAAGTGATTAGATTTGCAGGATGGCATGCGCTACCAAGTCATTTCTCCCTCAGCTCCACTAATGACACCCATCTTCCTTCACTGTCAGCAACCACAAGAAAAGTGAAATAGAAGCCGCAGCAAACTTGTGAATTCCTACCTGGTTTCACAGTTATGTAGAAATCATATAAAATGTAGAAAGGTCCACTACATTATTTAGTGGCTTTCCTATTAAAAACAAAAAAAACCCCACCGTCTTTTGAATCTTAGATATCCTCCCACCCAGGAAAATCTCTAAGGAGAACAAAATATTTTATTAACAATTTACTAAGCCATTCCACTTTCCAGAAGATTTCACAACAGCACTCAACAAATTCACTGCAGATCTACCAACTTAAGTAAAAGGCCTGTTAAAAATACATTCCTAGGAAACAGAATAGAATAAGGCCTTCAAGGTAAATGCCAAAAAGCTATCTCAATAAATGAAATGGCACCCTGCCGAAGGACTTCCACTTGATTTTAACTCTCACGTGGATCCTTACCTTTGAGCATTTCTCCAACACTTCCTCCTTGAACTGCAGGAACTTCTCCTGGATGGCAGGCTGGTTGAGAGCAAAGGAGAGGAAGTGTGTGAAGGGCTGCTTCTTACGGAAGCTGTCCAGGAGAACATCAATCCGCGTTCGGGCAGAGATGACACCGCTGCGCTGCTGCCCTGTAATCACTACAAGGAAACAAAGCAATACCTGTCTGGTTTCTGTGAAGCTACAGTGAGACTACCAACACCCATGCAAAATAAAGAGTAATTGAATGGATCGTGATTTTACATGACATTTATCTGTGCGCTTTAAAACATCAATATTGGAGGGTATTGTGAAGGTAAGAATTTTTCATCCAGGAGACGCCAGGAAGGAATTAGAAAGACCTGCACAACAGCACCTCTCTGCTTTTAGCCTTGGGCTCACTGAAGAAGCGATAGGAATTAAAACCCCCAACCATGCACAGAGAAATCTCACCAGACTCCCCGCTTGACTTAAAATGCCTGACACGGCCGTGCTTTCCTCTGTAAAGAGAGAACGATGCCATCAAAAGTATCCTTCTGCTCTCAAGAAAGCCAGAGTTTTAGGCACTCTGAGTGCCTAAAAACAATAACTAAGCGTCTATCATTTCAGCAGCTTGTCAGATTTCTAGAGCGTTATTTCAAGTTTTCATGAAGACAACGTGAAAAAGAAAAGAAAAATCTTATCAAAGATCAAGATGGCCTATATCGTTTGTGCGTGCACTTCAAGGCACCAGAGAACACTTGAGCTTGAAAGGAAAGAACTGCAAGGAGTAAAATTTTCTTGCCTTCCTATTATTACATGTTTTCAACATCTCTCAACCTTCCTAATAGTCCTTCACGGTTCTCAGAAAGAAGTCAAGACCCACTTCTTGAGAAGTACAGCCACATTCCTGTGCAGCACCGCAGCTGGATCCCCCCCTTGTCACTTGCTCCTCACAGCTCTGTCACGAACGTAACCGTACACCGCGCCAATTATTGCCGGAGCGTGCGTAAGGGGCCCTACAGATATCCACTCAGCAGAAACCTGTACGGGCCAGCCCCCATGAACAACACCCCCTTTCTTTTTAAGTCCCTGGAAGTGATGAGAAGGAACATACGGTCCAAGAAAGCCTGCTTTCACTATCAGGATCAAGTGACAACACCAGAAAGGCAGCAGCGTCATCAAAACACTTCTCAGATTAAAGCAGGCGCTGAAGTTTATTTTACGCATAAATATATAATGCGGTAATTTTTTTCTAGATGTACGTTACAGCTCCTCGTTAATGGAAATAGTATTAAATTGAAAAAAACAAAACACAAACAAACAACAAAACTAAGTTCATGCCAACACATTCAGACCCAAAGTCCTCAAGCCAGTCTTTAAGGCCTAGAAGTGACATCAGTGAGACTATGCATAGACTTAACATAGATTTTTTTTTTTCCCCCAAAAAAACCTCTTATACTATTTTATAAGGATTTCTAGGCAGGGAAAATAAACTCAGGAGAAAAGTGAAGTGATTTTGCAAAGGCCATAAAGGGAGTCAGTGCCATGTCAGAAGCAGGAATGAAAGGAAAAACACCTCCTGTGCCCCCTCCCCTCTCAAATCGTGTCTGTGCAAGAGCTGATGAGAGAACACCCATTTTGTGCACGTTAAAGCTCACCAATTTCTCCTTCCACTCCGAGCTTGGGAATGCTGATGGAGGTTCGAGTCTCTGTTTCTAGCTTCTTCTTGGTTTCTCCTTTCTTCCCAATGATGTACCTGGAGGCGTAGAAGTGCAAGAGAGTCGCTTACACAGTGTCATTCTCCTTCTCTCTACGTCCAGGACTCCGCGCGTGACCAGCCTAGGGCCAGGCGATGATCTTGAGCCGTGGCTCGCAACTGGCTTAAGTTAAAATAAGTCACAACAGCTCTGCCCAGCACATCCTGCCACAGCTTATTCGTCAGCTGGGTTACCCTTTTTTCCCCATTACCCCAGCTGACAAAGAACTAAGGGCACTTTTTCTGCTTTTTGCTGTGCTCAGGGTAGTCATTTGCCAGCATCCAAACACAACAGAACAGCTTTCCTTCTCTACATCTCACTAAAACTATTCAACCAATAAAACTGTCAAAAATAACTAGATAAAGCTTTGAACACTCCAGGCTTCCCAGTAAACACCAGATTTGAGTCAATAGTCAATTCCAGTCGTGTGTGCTTTCTCTCAAAGCTTTCACAAACTCCCGCTGCCAGGCTGCTCGCCCCAGTTCTTCCTCCCCTTCTTCCACCCTCTCTGACGCTTTTATGTTCAAGGGAAAAATGCTCAAAAACTCTCCTGCCAGCAAGAAAGCACCACCTGCTGTCTTTGTCACAAGGAAGGCTCAGGAGTCAAGCGTGGTGCAACTGCACTAAAAAGGCATTGCCAGTTTTCCCTTCCCAAATGCTAAAATCCATATCCACAAAACAGAACACATTTTGGAGACCCAGCACTTATCCTGACCTCAAAAAAAAAAAAAATTATTCTGTGCTTAACCGCTTCCAAGCAGCAACTCAAATAAACCAGAAACATATAGGCTCACTTGTATAATGGGCTGGGAACCTCCACCCTGCACTGGAAGCCCTTCTCAGTCTCTTCCACCACAAAGGCATCACAGGGTTCGTCTGTGCAGTCACCGGGGCCTACTAGAAAAAGAAACAACAAACCAATAGACCTTCTACAACCTCTGTAAAGTTTGGCAGCGCTTTATGTAGGAGAATGGTCTCACAGTCACCTTCTCCCAAGATTAAATAAAGGAAGAAACAGATTCCTCTCCGTTGCGGCTAACTGCTTTTTTTTTTCACCATACTACTAGCTCCAGAAAACATAATGACTGCTTCTAAATCCAACAGGCTGGGAGACGCAGGAAAGCAGTAGTTACAGCCCAGATTTTCTCTCCTGGCAGGGTGGAAGCCACCAGTCCATTCAGGGACCTGAGCAGGTATTTAGTGTTGCAAAAGAATACAAGTAAAAAGTGAGGATGGTTTTGGTACAAGGGTTCGGGGAGAGTGTTTTGGAAAACAGAAATTCTCACACCCTCGGCATGGAGGAAGAGATGCACCTTTCATCCGTGGGCCATTCAGTCGTGCCTGTTAGGACCACACATGACTTTCAGAAAGAGACCATGGTTTCTGTCTTCTCTCTGACACATACTGGGATGAATTTGGGTGGCAAATCACTCATTAAAGTTTTGTTCAATCCACTGAAAGGTAGGATGGAGGGAGAAACAGGACACAACACCCACAACTGTTTCCATCAGAGAAATAACAGCTGAGCTTTCCCATGTCCACAACTCATGCAGAACTAAAAAAAACATATAGCCAGAAAGAAAAAGTAAAATACATCAGAACAGGAAGAATTTTGCTCCCCAAATAGGTTAACACCTTCCAAAAGCCACATTGTAAGAGGCCACATTATAAGAGGCCAGTTCTTCAAGGGGCAAACACTGCAAGGACAGAGGATATTTAGCCAGCAGCTTCCACTCCTGCTGTATCTGCAAATAACCACGCTACCAAAAAGAAAGGCACTTCAGGAACCCGAAGCTTATTTTTTCCCCTCTTTACTGGAGATCTTTCAAAGCCAGCAAACATAATCAACAGTCAGCAGCACAGGCATATTCAGTAACCAGGATCAGGTCCACTTTTTGGCCAGCAGGATCACCAAGGAGCAACACAAAGCATTTTTCTCCCTCTTGAACACCTCACTTCACCGCACAGGCAGGTCCTCGAGCACATAAAGACACCAGAGAGAACACCAAGAGCTCCCCAGGTCCCCAGTGTCGATGCTTTCATCTGTAGGACGTCCCAACAGCACCACGATCACCCCTTGCACGGCACTCTTTACCTGCACAGAAATCATCCTCCTCCTCCTCATGCTGGTAGGCCTGCTCATGAATGAGGTTCTTCCTGTATACTCGCCCCCCAATCCTTATCAGGGTGGGCCGCAGAACGTCCATCCCACTCCTCCTCCTCCTAATGCAAAAACAAAGACAGCTTTGCTAACTTATGCCAAGAAAAGGTAAATTCCGAGCTCTCCTCGAGGACAATTTGTAAGAGGCATAAGGGGAGCTCTGAGGGGCTCAGCAGTAGAGAGTGAGGTCTGCACCTCCAGAAGAGCAGTTACTCCTCCTATATGTACGTACAAGGGATTCCAGAAAAACACCACCTTCTCAAACCTTACGTCACTCATTCAAAGGCTAATTTTATGAGAACTTATTGTTTGTCAGCTCGTAAGCCACAATCAGGTAACGCTGGGAAATCAAAGCAATTTAAGATATGTAACAAAGCACCAAACTTTTTGCCCCTGCAAGGAGGTCAGCAACTGATCACCACTCTCCCTGAAACTCACAAGTTTTAGCTAAAACTCACTGAGGCCTCAGTCAATGTGCTGTCTTAGCACGGCTCAGGATTCCGAACCGTTTCACCTCTGTATCTCCAGTAGCTGCAGCCCAAAGAGATCCCAGCCTCTTACAAGCAATCCCTTACGACACTGAGCTCTCTCACAATACCTGCCATCCTCCACGAGTGTCCCAAAGGCCTGAGGAGCTGTTCCAAAGCAAACCTGGTTCCCTGGATCTGCTCGGGAGGCGGCTGGGGAAGGGAAACAAAGGGCTCCAAGGGGTTGGGGCTGCCCAGTGTAAGCCGTTACACCTCCTGCTCCCCACCTCAGAGCAGCAAGTTTGAGGCACACACGTGAAAGTCTTTCACTACCCTGCATTATTCCAAATTATATTAGAAACACAGCAGAAAGCATTTTTTTACGGTGGAGAGCATTTTATGGTGCCAAAGCAACAGGGTGAGTGGAAGAACTGGCAGGCATCTGTGCCATTGTTTGGGCCAGGCTGGCCACCGAAGAGTGACAGAAGCTCTCCCCCACCTCTCTCTCCAAGGAGAGGAAGAAAAGAGGGAAGAGATTTACAACTTTGTTCAGGCACGAGCCACTCCCCAAGCTACCCCCCACCTTCAAACCCCAGGGGCCGCTCCGCAGGCTGTGCCGGAGACGTCGCATCTTCAGTACTTGAATTTCCACCTGCCCTGAAGTTGTTAACATCGGGTATCTGGGTTTGCCTTAACGTTTTTAAAGCAGAAGCTCCTGTTTCTCAGAAGACCTCTCCACCAAAAAGATCACCTTTGCCAGAAGGTTTACCTGCCTGGTACCTTTACCTGCTGAAGGTTACAGCACAACCCAACGCGGGGGTGGGGGGTGGGG
>KZ509543.1:13345-38410 GCA_002844005.1 Limosa lapponica baueri | reverse complement strand
TGGAAGTAGGTCCTCCAAAAACTGCACAAAATCAGAGTCCAGGGAGCTGTTGAGTGGGAGGAGAGGAATTAGGAGAAAGTGGTTCAAGAACAAACTTCCCTCTTCCTTATACCTGTGTATAAAACTCACTAATGTAGGTTGAAAAGAGTTTGTTTTTACAGGTAACTAGGGGGTTTAAACATGAAAATACAGTCTATCTTGTTCTTTTGGAGCAATTAGAATAGTAAGTTTTTACATTTGTCACAGCAAGTGTTTACAGCAGCACGGCAGTCTGCACAGAGACCTGATTGCTATGTAAGGAATAGGCCTTGGTGAAAGAGTGGACACAGAAATAGCACGGTCCAGACTTCATTTTTGGGATTTGATATATTAACTTTGAATTTGAGCTGTATTATTTCAAAGTCTCTGGGCTGGGAGTATGGCTTCCTCAGCCGGGCTGGAAGAGGGCTGTGATGGGTGCAGTGGGTCATCCCAGCGAGGAAACTGGCAGAGGCATTTTGGTTCTCACATTTGTAGAGGCTTAGTGTTGTCCCCCCAAAATGGGGCTGGCTTTCTAAAAAAGAGCTTGGTTCCTTGCTGCCTGTTCCTGGTAACCCACTTCTGGTTTGTAATTAAACAACAAGCAAAGCACTGGAGGATTGTGTTTGCTCCGCTTGATGTTGTGTGGACTTTGCATTGCAATATCCAGTGGCAGTTTGGATGGTTTAGTGATTGCTAAAGCATTGGAGAGCCCTGGCTCCTACTTATTTCTATCTGGCTAGATAACATCAGGACTACATTTCCAGTTACTTTTACTCACATTTTAGAAAAAAACGTAGGTATAGTAGTAAGTACTGTAGCAGGAAGACTTTCTTAACTTTATTTTTATGTTCTTGAATTTGTTGAGTTCATCTGTGGTGGAAAATCTGATCTGTAGAGAATAGTTTATCTTATCTAGGACTTTGTCTAGAACAGCAAAAATGGTTGCCTGCAGTTCATTTGTTGTCCCTCACAAAATGATTTTGGGTTGTTTGTTTTTTGTTTTTTTCCTTGACAAAGTTCTTCTTTGCTGCTAAAATTAATTTCTGTACACCTGTTAGAGAGGAGTAGATGGTGGAACACTTTTAGTCCCCCAGTAGTGATTTCTGTAAATTCTATAAAGATGTTTGTAGAGTTTCCATGGACACCAGTGTTTTGTTAAAAATTTTGTCCAGAACCAAGAACAGAATGGGACCACAAGTTATAAGAAGAACCTGGAAAGGAGGGAAAAAACAAATAGGGAAAGGTCTTCAGTGTTCCCGAACAATTTACAGTCTGGTTACTGCCTGTCCCACGTATGAGAGAAATGAAGTGAGAGTGTGAAAGTACAAAATCCAAGTACCAAATACAGTGTCATGTGATACTTCAGAAAATTTCTGCAGTATTGCCTAGGAAACACGCTGCCAGTTTGCAGTCAGCAGCCTACGCATCTCATGGCTCCGAGTCACTGTTGGCATCTCGGGAAAGCCCCTGGGACCATCTGTAGCTGAAGCATGTTTTACTTGTGTCACAGTCTTAGTCCCCAGAACAGGGCTTTTACACAGACTTGCTTTGGCGAGTATAGCAAGCCTGCAAAGCCCTTGTTTTGTTGTTTGGCTGCTTCCTCAGCACTCTGGATTCAAACTTCTGCACCTTTCTTCCTGACCTGTAAGTACCCAGTGCATCAAGTGGCTGCTGGCCGGGGTTAGTTCTTCGCTTCAGACTCGATCTTTTGATTCTCCATACGGGATGTTGAGATAACTACTTCGTTACTACACCCAAGAATTATAGGCTACCTTTCGTTTTTGTATGTTCCTCCATACGTTCTCCTAAAGAACTGATAAAACAAGTGATTCTCTAGATTACCTCTATTGATCAGGCGTATCAGTTTCCATTCGTGGGAGTCTGAAGGAGATGAAAACTACCTTCAGTAGCACTGCTCTGCAGTGCATACCTATGGACTGTTTCTCAAGATCATTCAGGATAACTTCCAAACTTTCCCTTGGCGTATTTTGTCTGATGTCACGTTTCCACAGCACTGGTTTGTTCAGCAGTGTATATGGCAGATGCCACGGGCTTTGGATTATTTTAAGAGTTAGTGTCTTCTGAAAGAGAAGGGGTTTCACACATAGCTTTACATTTCTCAACAACAAAGCATAAGGTAAGACTGAAGGATAGACTACTTTGATTAGTCCCTGATTTTTAAATGTTGACTTAGGATGGTGGTAGATAAGAGAAGGGATTCCTTTAATTACTGTCTGTGAAACGCACCGTACATCAGGCTGCCCTGTGGGGCTCAGAGCATCTGTCATCCCATTGCATTGGAGCCTGCTTTCTGCATATTCTGATTTACATCCCGGTGCATCTCCTTGGCGTTGGCCATAGATGCCAGGCTGACAGAGTGTTTCTTGGACAGATACAGAAATTTGTAAGTCCCTGAGGCATTCCACCATACAAAGTCATTGGTGTGACTTCCTTCCCTGGCAAGTAGGTGAGACGCCGTAGCTGCCGCTTGTCAGAGCTCTGTTGAGCTCAATGGAGTGAATGTGCTGGAACCAAAGTTTTGTCTGAGGGTTACCTATCCGTAGGAAATATTTCTTAAGGGGATGTTTGGGTATCCAGTATTAAGAACAGAAACTGATTCTTTTTTTCTGTCTGTCTCTTTAGGTCTCCAAAAGGTGATGTCCACAGTGAAGGATATGTCTTGGAGGTAGAGTGCTGCTCCTACTTAAACCAACTTTCAGACAAAAAGGAGATACCTGATTTTATTAAAAAAGTGAGTAAAAAAAAAAAAAGGCAAAAACCAAAACACAGTATGCTTTTATTTGCACTATAATTACTGCTTCTAATTCTGTCAGCCTGACAACAGGAATACGTGTATGTTTTGTGCAGTTGTAACACTGCACTAGGATTTGGGTTTCTGTAATTTTAATTATCTGAAGGGCAATTATTGAGAGAAGCAAGTTTGATCATATTATTATGAGAAAATGATTTGTAGCGTCACAGGAAAGTGTCCTTTCATGGATTGTATCAACTAAGTTACCAATGGAGAAGACAGTCCTGTAATGGTGTAAACATTTGAAGCTGAATCAATATAGGTAATTTCCGTTTAAAAATATCCTGTTGGATAGTACTGGAGCTAAAGACCTATTAACTCCCAGAATCCCCCAGATTATTTACATTTTGTTTCAGTAACGCATGATTTTAGTAGTTAGAAATGGTACTGGTAACCTAAATACCTTTGTCATTCAGAATAGTGTTGCTTTCAGTAACTGGGGAATTTGAAAAGAACACTGCAATTCTTTATTTGTTGCTTTCTTTTTCAAATTATTTTTGATGCTGTAATATTCTGCCAGACTGGAAATTAGCAGGTTATGTCCATTTTAGTGAAGACAGATTCATTGTGCATGTTTCAAATTTTCAAGCATCTGTTGTGTCCTATTGCATGTTATAAAAACTAGCATTAAATACTATATTTACTTAGCCACATGGTGTAAGAATAGTGCGAGTAGGCGCACTCCCCCAGCTTTTATCCATCTTGCAGTGATAATGGCTAAGAAAATTTTGTTGAACAAATTTCAGCACAGGCTGTATTAGCTTGACAGACTGCACTTATGTTCAATCTTTTCTTCTTACTATGAATTGTACAAGCTGGATTAAAAGTAATTCAGCTATGAGTACCTGATCATCATCATCGTACTTAAAGATATGTACATTTGGGTATCAGAACAAACTGAACTTTTCTGAATGCTTACTAATATTCCAAAGTTTCAGTCCGAGTTTCGTTTCAGGGTTTATTGTGGAATTGCACTTTTATTCTGGCACTATCTTTGATTATGTCAATATATTCACACTTAGGCAAAACTGGTGTAGTTCTTGTGTATCAGTTCCAACATGTTTGATTTTGTTCTTCAGTTCTTTGAGACAGACTAGAAATACAGACTTATCTGTCACAACTGGTAGCAAAATTTTATATTATTGCAACAGAAAATTGCTTTGTATTTGTAACTTCAGAAAGAGTATGGCTAACATGAAAACAAAATGACAATCCAGGAGTCAGCTTATTTCCATAAATATGCAATTCTGAGACTCTTTAGAATGCTTTTCTAGACATGGAAATGTTTCTGTTGGTAGAAGCCATTTGATGATGAGGTTATGAAGATGCCTTTTTGAAATATAATAATTTAAATTTTAATAGCTAAAATGTATATTTACTGTTTCTCTGTGGCTGAGTGTGTCGCTCATCCTCAGTTGTTATTTGATGTAGAGGAATTTGAAGTTCTTTGAAGCTGTTGCTGTCAAGTGTGTGCTGTGTCACTGTCTATATCTGATTAAACACATTGTGAAAGTCTCAACACTTTTATGTAAATCTAACTCAGAAAACAGGACTCGTTTGGGAATAGGAATTAATTGTCATATTAACTAATTTGTTTGAGCAACAAAAATGTCCATTACTTTTAAGGGCATATAGTACAGATGTTTATAAACAAAATAAATCGAAAATAAAGGACATTCTTCAAAGAAAGTAGTAACAAAAAGCTGTTAGAGAGGGCAATTGCTTGCTTTCAAAAAAGAACAACCCTTTAATTCTTCTCAAACTATGGAATACAATTGAAGTTAATGGAGTGTTGTAATTGAACAGGCAAATCCTTGATCACAGAGCTTTTCATAACAGAGGCTTTTAGCACAGGTTTACCATCTTACTGCATTGCAAATTACTGTATTTTTTAAAAAAAAGATGCCAAATAGAGTAGCCATATTTTCAAAACAAAATAGCAAGTCAAAATTTTCTCCAACTGTGAAATCACTAGAAAAAGCTTCTCTACCCTGAGAAAATTAATTTCATTAATTTTATTATGCGCTACTGAGCAAGTGTTGTTTACATGGAGTTTGAATAAGGATGTAATTTTAATAACTTCTTTTCTTTTTGTTCCATTGAAAATGTATGTCATGTTGAATATTAACTGCTTGGTCCTGGCAAACACAAAACAATTTTGCAGTGGTATACAGCGTAGGTAGTATTTTTTTTTCTTCTTCTGTAACTCCATATAAATGTTTAAGAGTAATGAAATAGAAACAAGAAAGTTATTTCACCTGGATATTTCACCGAAACAAAGTGTCTCAGTACAGTGTTGACTATAAAACATTCAAGAAATGCCAAAGAAGACTCTCTGGTCAAACCTGTGTTCTGTTGCTGAGATCCTCCTGTGCTTTAGGACTCTGTCTCTGCTCTCCACTCTCTTCTGTACTTTTTTGCCAGCACTGTGTTTTCCAACCACAGTAAAAGCCATGAAAGACAGGACACAATTGGGTATTGGGCACGTAATGTTGCACGGGATATACTTTCCTGTACCTTAAAATCATGTTGACGTCATGGTATTCTGTTTGTTCTTTCATATCAATGTGGATCAGCAGCTCAACATATCCTAGAGAGCTCAAACAGTCCCATGATGTCTTTGTCATTTAATTTCTGGGTAATGAAAGAAGTAACTTAACTGTTGTGTATGTACTTTACTGCTGTATTGGTATTGGCACTCCTGTCTAGCTCTCAGGCAAAACAGAGATTAAAGATTTGATCATCTGCTTTTTAATGAGCAAAGCTAACTTCTGAACTTCTAATCACTGTGGCTCAGATCATTCTGAAGTTGTTGTGAGTCAGAGATGTTAATTCTAAGATACTGTATTTTGTAATACTTTTTCTGTCTCATGTAAAATAGAGTAGCCTTTAATTGCTTCTTTAGTTGCTCTTTATTTCTGTGTATCTTGTTATCATTTTTTTTCATCTGAGAGTGTTCTCCTGAATCTGCTGAGACAAGTAAGGGAAGGAGAAGCTAGGCTGACATCCCAAGAAAAGAGTTATTTTGGATATGCAGTCATATATGAATGCCAAATATGTTTCTCATGACCCTTGTTTTCCACATCAATCTGAGTTAAGTGCTCTAAAAGAACTGTAGCAGGCGGAAGGTTTTGCTCCTACGTTCACATCTTTGTGGTGTTGATGGAAGGTTAGTAAATGGAAGACAGTTTCTTTACCATTTCTTCCCAGTTCTGACTTTTTAAAATTCAGGAAGCACATTTTTGTATCCTTGTTGCCTGCTTAATAATACTTTGTCAGAAGGAAATTCTTGTATGTTAAGTTTTTTTGAGTTTGACCCAATTGCAGAGTTGTCCTTGTGGACTCATTATCCTTCCCTGAGGAAGTATGATAAGCATGGAAAAGTATGGTTTAAAAATGCTGCAGCTTAACTGAAATCCAAATGCAGACATCTCCCTTTTGTTTTTTTGACTAGACAAGGACCTCTCCCTACTGGTCTGTCCTTACTTGACTCAGAAATTAGGCTAATTTCTTCCAACAAACTTAAGGCCGTACAGACAAATTTTGTGTTTTCAGCAGTGCATCAGTTTAGCTTGGAACACAACTGCCATCTTGAAACACCAATGTCATGCTTATCTTGCAGCAAAATCTGCCGTATGAGACAGTGTTTATTAAATCTTCTCATTGCTGTTCCCTCTGTTCATAGTCTTGGTGAACTTCAGTGAGCATACAAATGCCGTCACCAGCACTAGCTCAGAAGCTGACAGTAACATGTCACTCCCTTGGGCGATCCTCGGAACAGCTTCTTTAGTCCAAAGTACCCTAGAAACAATCTTAACTCCTGCAGATGTAGTGACTTTTTTGTTGACATTTATTTTCTAGTAATAGCATTGCTGGGCCAAGGAAGTGATGGTACCTCTCAGACCTAAGCAAGTGGGACCCTGGGGAGGAATATGCCAACAAAGCGCGTTGCAAGGACACTGCCACCCGTGTACTTGTTCTCGAGTTGCCATCTGAAACAGTGACCACCACTTCTCCCTGGTACAAAGGCAATTTGTGTAGGGAATTGGATTATTTTGAAAGAAAGGCCCTACAATACTAACACTTCTATGAAGACCTCACATCCTAAATTGCTGAAAGATCTACAGTATTTGAGCCCTCTTGCCAGCTCTGTGGAATATATGGTATCAACTGGTATTTACTGGAATTTTTCTAACTATCTTTTAAAACAGAATATGTTATCAGGAATAGAACTGGCATGAGGAATTAGTATGTTTCAAGTGTTAGTTTATACACTGGAAAGTAATGCATATTACTACCAACAAGTTTAAACTGTAGCTGAACTTACCCAGTGTACCGCTGAAAAGCGAGACGTTTCTCGGAGGGCTTTGATCCCCCCTGCCCGTCATTTGCCCTCACTCCTTTGGAGAGAACAGCAGGCAGGAGACCGGCTGAGCCGTTGGGTAAGGAACTGCTACACACCCCACACAACCACAGGTCAGTCTCGCTGCCTGTTTCTCCATTGATGTTATTATCAAACTGCCAAGATACTTTTCCTGCTCTCTTGTTTTTTCCCTCCATTCATCTGTAGCTGTTCTGGTGTTGTCATGATAACTGCTATCTTAGTTCATGCACATCGTTTTCTGGAGAGTCATCTCTGTTATGGCTCTAGTTGGTGAAGAATTTTGGTATTAGTATTGCTGTTAAAAGGCAACTGAATTCTCCAGCTTAAGGTGCTGGGTAGAAGCAGAGTTGGAGTATTTAGGAGGACTTCTGTGTCTCGTATAAAAGAAAAACTGACTGCCTATCTGAATTCTAAAGAGCTTTTTAAATGTTTTCCATAGATGTTCCTAGTCAAGGGAGCGATTCAGCCCAGACTTCTCATCGCTTATTTCCTACATATTTACTCACCTTAGAATGAGCATTTGTCTTACATGATCAAAACAAGGGACTTCACATATCCATATAGTGTGTGAAAGTGATATTAAATGATTTTGAACTCTCAACTTCTGAGTTTTAAAACTCTCTTCAGCATCTAACTATGAAACGGTAAGAAGACATGGAAGTTGAGAAATGTGTCATAGGACAAATTTGTCCATATTTCCTTTATATATATATAATTATCTGTGTTTGTAAAAGTATGGCAAGCAAATAAGAAGAAAAAAGTCTGCAATGAATGTGAAAATTGCTAATATTGTAATTATTTTTACTTTTATTTATAAACGCTAAGAAAAATACTGGTTTTTCTATAGCTGTTCCAGTATTTCTCACATTCTTGTCTCTCTCTTTGTTTGTCATTTCTTATTCTTCAACTCTTAATCTTGGCATTGAGAGTTCTTTTTTAGAACGAACAAAGAGATGCATTTATGTGTTCTGAAGAGCACTAAAACCCGCTGTTGGTGGATTTCTTGACTCTGTTGCTGCAGTTTTACAAGAATCTCTTCTGTGAAGTCTCTGATTGCTCTGTTGGTGCCAGGGCTCCTTGGATTGTTCTTGTAATCTTAAGCATTACTCTTTACTTCAGATATGTTTTAGCTGGCCTGTTCAGAAATTTCCTGCAGGGTATAAAGTCAGAGCAGGTGGCAGTAAAAGATAGAAGAGGGGAAAAATTGAGAATTGAGTCTTTAATATTGCTCAGAGGAGCGTTCTTCAAATGAACAAGCAGTTCAAATTTGCTTCTGTGGCTAGAAAACGACCCCTCTAGAGTACTGTTTATTACCTAGGATTACTATCTAGATGTGATCTCAACCTCTTCTAAAATCATTTCCATCCTTAAAACAAACCAAAAAATCCCACTCCAAAACCTTTGCTCTCCAGGGTATTTGCAAAAGAACAATACAACATTTATTTCTTTAGCGCATTGTAATGAAAACCATTGCTGAGCACTTAGCCGACTGCTTTGTTTTCTGCATGTTTTCAGTGCAAACAGAGCCCCGATTTTATTTTTAAGTATTTGGATCTTAGAAGTAGATATGGTCACGAAGCAGAAGTTGAAACTCCACATCAATGGTTCAGCTGTTTGTGATCTGCTGTGATAATATTTATTAAAGTGCATTTTGTTAGCATTTTGTAAGTGTATATATAACAAGCGATGGTAAAAAATAGCATATACTGTATTTTAAACAGCCTGGTGTGAAGGGAAACATCTGTTCCTGGTTAAGCTTCTTTCAACTTGTGTTCTTTAGCCTAAGCCCTGTAAGAGTGGTGTTGATATATATCTTCCATGAACATTGCAAAACTATTTTCAGGACTCTCCCAGGAGCCTGGTTGTGCTTTTATAATCCTTTGCCCCCAGCAGCTTTCAGAGTCATCCTCTTGACCAAGATAAAAATAGATGTTATAAAGTATGTAGTTGATGTTTTTAATGATCCGTCTGGTGGGAAAAATAACTTTTTTTAAAAAATAACAATAAATATGATAATATTTTATACTGTGCTAAAATAAAATATGGGCAAATTGTTCAAATTGTAATTTTGGCTACGAGTAACTGATGGTTTGATGAAACAATGTGATTTTAAAGAAAGCACTCCTTGGTTTATATAAAGATAAAAGACAGTGTTCTGTGAAGTCTGTAAGTTGTATTGTAGTTGTATACTGAATTCTTAATTTTTAAAATATTCCTGTTGTCCTGAACCTTTTAGGTTTTTGTTTGCATTGCTTAGGACAGAGGGGGACTAAACCAGTGTGCCAGTTTTGAATGACATCAGTGCTAGTTGATCACAAATAAGTGACTGTTTTCTCGTTCTACAAAGAGCACTGAATTATGTTCATCCATATAAAAACAACTGTTAGATACAACGCTCAACCACCCATCTCTATAAATCTTTATTTTCTCCTTGCTTGTGTTCATCCATTAGTGTAGGAGTTTCTCTCAAAAGATTCATACTCAGGACATGGTCTGTGTTTTGAAAATGTCTGTTCTCTAGACTAGGCGCTTGGAACAGAGTTTCTATAGACTTTTTTTTGACAGCATATATCAAGTATTTGAGTTGAGTGAGCATAGCTGGCTGCTTTGTAGCAGTTTATCCCAGGTCTAAAACAATTTTTAGAGACTATATCTTAAATGGCATGGATAAATTAAGGATTTCTTTTCAGATTTTAGGGCAAGGATAGGAGGACACAGGTAGGTTACGTGGCTTTTGGGCAGGTACGACAATCACTGAGTCTTTGTTGCCTGTATCCAACGATGTTCGCCCTTTGCCAGCTCTGTGAAGGAACAGATGTTAAAATAAGACAATAATTTGAGAAGAATCATCTCACCCAAGACCGCAGAGGATGAGACAGTGTGGTTTCAAGACCTGTCATCTAGTGAGATACACTGAAAGGAACAAGTGTACTTGGCACCACGCTGCACTATGTGTTTAGTACAGTTATGTTGTTCTCAGGAATGAATGTACAGCTAATACAAGCTGAAAAGGAATTTCAAGTTGTTACTCTCATCCCTGCCTTGGCTCCAGTAGCAGGAGACATATAGCTCACTGTAACTTAATAACTCTTGACAGCACTGTCTTAAGAGACTATCTTCTGTTTTATTCGTCATAGCAGTAGGTTGCCGTAGCTACTTGCTTCACTGTATTTCCCCCTGTTCTGTTTGTAGCTTTCAGTTCCCTTTTGCGGAGGCTGCTACCAATGAGCGTGTTGTAAAACTGCAAAGCTTGCTTTCTTTTCCCTGTTCAGTGCCTACTTGTGCTCCACCACAAACGCAGAGAGAGCTTAAAGTGTCAAGTCAATGGTTCTGCTGAATGGGCTGTGTACTGCGAAGATGGAAAGGCAGTGTACATTTCCTTCTTCAAGAAACTCATTAGTTTTCAAGTTTTGGGTTTGTTTTTATATTCTATTATCTTCGCTTGGATCTACCAACTTCATTCTAACAGTCTTTAGATCTAAAGTTCCCAAACGGTAAAATTCTGGTCAAGGTTTTCGTTCGAAGCATCAATATAAACACTGTTAACAACACTGCTTAAAGGACACCTCTGTGATTTGGGTTGATGGTAACATTTTTCAAGGTATCCCTCCAGTGTTTGATCCCCAATGGGCTATTTTTTGTAATTGACAGTGAAAATACTTGGTCATTTGAAGGCCTGAATGCAGATTGGGATTTGCCTTTCTAAAAGCTACATTTATATTTACTTATATTTATATGAACATGAACTGTCTATCTCAAATTTAGAGCTGGTGAGTGTAAACTGGAAAAGGTTAAAAATGCATGGGAAGTAAGGTTTAAATGACAGAACATCCTAGTCAGAAAGGTTTGGAAATCTGCAAGTAGTGAAACAGAGTCTCAGACTGAACAGGACTGAGAGAAATGATTAGCAGTTGCTGCTTTGCTGTTTGATTAGTAGAATTACCATTTTTTGTAACTTAATACTAGAGATGCAAAACTGCCCAAGTCACAAAAGTTTTGAGTCATTTAGAAAGTACTAAACCCCTCCTTCAGAACAGTAGTTAAGCTTAATTGGTTTTAAAATAAGCAGTAAACTCTTGATGACTGTTGCTGTCTTCTCAGGAAGCAGCATGTGAGACCTACAGAAAATATCAGAGGCAAACTGTCTTAATTTTAAACATCTGTTTTCAGAAGTGAACAAACTAGAAGGGGGATGTTCAGTATTTGTGATGAAACATGTACTACTAAATATTAATGAAGGAGGACACAGTTGGAAGACTTGGATGTCTTGAACATCCTTTTCCAGTTCCAGCTCCTGGTATGCAGTACACAGTGTTCCCCTCAAACCACAAGATGATGTTCTTTGCATGAAGATCCCGGGTGCTATGTCTGTTGTCAAAGGAGATTTGCTTGAATCCTAAAAAGAAGGTAGAAAAATACAGTGATCTTGTTTCTGTTACACATTATGAGGTCTAATGCCTCTAACATTGTTCTTTTAGAAACCAAATAAACACAGACAGTCAAGAATTTATTTTATTGGCTAAGACAGCTTATGCTTGGCTTAAAAAAAGTTTTAGATAGCTCTGAGCAAAATTAACCCAGCTATTGTTTCAAAGGCCATATGTTTTCCCATCAGTAGGACTAACTAGCAGTTTTTCCCTTAGTTTGCTGCAGAGCTAACTAAATGCATCTGACCATCAGAAGATCAGTTCATTGCACACAGAGAATGTTGTCCTTTATCCAAGCGCATTTTTGCTATGTGTGCTCTTTGTAAACTGTTCCTGTTGTTTGGTTTTATATTAGAGGCAGTCCCTTTTACCAAGTTGCTGTGGCATTCTTTCCATACCTTGTTATATCATGAACCATATAGCAAACCTATTAATGAAATGTTCAGTCCTAGGTTTTGAAGGTGTTTTTTTTTACAGATCATCAGGAGGTGTAAGCCCTGAGACCATTTAGGGCTGCTATAAACTGGAGTGCTCTTATGATGGTAGTAAAACTGCTTTTCCTCTGGGTGCATCCCAAAAATGTCCAGCTCCTGGCATACCTGAGTTAACAGCAATTCCTAGCATTTGTCTTATTAAATCATTTGTTTGAAAATCCTTATCCAAGAGAGATTCTTATTATTAAGTTGTTGTACATTATTTCCCATGTTTATTGATGTGTATTGTATGTGATCATTATTGTATTGTGCAATACTATCCTGAGCTTGTGGGAAGTGTTTGATTTTCTGTGTGCCATCCCAGAGGAGAAATGTACAGAATCTCCCTGTAAGCAATTACCGAAGCTGACAAAAGTCTATGATTCTGTTCAGCATGGGATCTATATCCTTGAGCTTCTGTATTTATAAGTAGTACCCTCATGCATGCTATGAATAGGAGATTATTATGGAGCTGATAATACAACAAGACGCACAGAATCACAGACAGTATGTGGACTGTACAGTGAACTTGCCAAGTGTCTTTATTCTAAATAGATTTGAAAAGAAAACCTGTATGTGGCTGTTCAAAATGAGCTTTCAACCTGGAATCTCTGCACTTCTTTCATGGTTGTGAGGCCTACAGTTTAAAAACAAGTAGTTTTCAGAAAAGAGGATTTAATCATTCGGTCATGTGTGGTTTTACAGAGCTTTAGACTGTCAGCCATTTTCTAATTAGGTAGGGAGCCTTCAAGAGCACCAGAAGTATTAAAAAAGATGGGACATAAATTTGCTACATCAACATAATGTTTAGTGACACTGTTTTGTGCTGCTGATAGTTCCTTTTTTCCAAATGCCATATAAAAATAGCGGTCAGTCAATTCTGAAATAAACAATAACACTTCACAAATGTTAAGAAATGTTAACACACAAGTGCCCCAGCTAAAATTCAATTAAGGTAGTGACATCAGGGTTGGACACGGTGCTTGTTCCTATTCCTACTAGAGTTAGTGGGAGATTTGATATTTATTTCACAGATAGCAAAGGCTAAATCTGTCATTTTTTTCCCTTCAGGGAAAATGCCAGGTTTCTAATCAAGCAAATTATAGGGATGACATTAAATTCTTTAAATGCCTTGGCCCTCTCTACACATTAAATTTCACCCCTTCTTTAAGCAGGTTCTATTTTTAAACTGGCATAAATCCAATTTGTTGCAAGCCAGTTATAAACTGATTTGGATGTACCCACTTGGGGGTTTATCCAGGTCAAAATAAACGAGTTAAGTTCTGCTTCTGTTGTTGAACAATAACATCTTTTGTGATGAAAACTTGTTCTTGTGTTTGTGGTTAGTATCATCCAAGCAGCACTTAGAGGCAATAAAAATGTTTCTGTTCCTATCTGGGGAAAGAACCAAGGAAATTTTTGTATTATTATTTTAAGTTTTGTTGGAATTTACCTTTTAAAGATTTCCCAACATGTAAAGAGCAAATATGTAGTCTATTTAAAATACAAAAAAGGTCAGTAAAACAATTGAAATTAGTATGAATCACCTAAAGTAAGGGTATTTTTAATCTAGCTTTTTTTCTGATGTGGTAGGTGGTGGAGATGCAGTTACTCTGCTCTTTATGCTTTTTCCTCTCATTTAGTCACACAGCATAGTATGACAAGGACCTTTGTTAGTACTTTTGTTAGTACTCTAAACTGGCACATAAAGACAAGTAATCGTAGTATCTATCCAATCTGGAATGTGTTCTGGGTGAACCTGTCAGAGTAGCATCATGTTGTTCCCATTCAATGCAGCTTTACCCCCACTTTCTCCCATGCATTGCCCTCTTTCTGATTCCCAGCACCACATCTGCTAAGATGGTTTCCCAAAAGGCTGGAACAGACCTGCCTGTCTGTGTGTACCACCACTGGATGCCTCAAAGGGTCCAAAAACCCCAGGTGTTTGGTAGAAACAGCCCTTCTGCCCTGTGGAGCTCCTGGGCACGACCTGTCTACGTACTGATGCTTGGGCTTGTTTAAGTCTGGGTTGGTTTTTTTTTTTATAGTTCAAATATTCAGTTTTTCAAATACAGTGAACAGAAAATGTGAATGTATACTGGATGGCATAGTTCTTTATGAATGTGAAGGCAACTAAAATCTTGTACTACTTAGCTCTCAACAGGATGCTGAAATATCAGCATCCTGTTGAAGATGTTCAGGCTTTATACTTTATTTACGATGAGAGCTAGCCTCTTCATGGTTTTGTGGAAAGTTGGAAGGAAAGACTGTCTGTGTCTGCTGATACATCACTTTGCTGTTCTGCAGATTACATTGCACTGTTGATGTAACATTTCCTGCTAAATTGGCTTTATTGAAAATAAAAGGATGCTTGCTTCTCCCTTATGTAATTGTGAAAATTTGAAATATAGGTTTAAATAAGATTTTGTATTCTGGATACTGCTGATTAACTTGCTGGGAGTGGACCTTGAAGATACATTTTCTTTTTGCGACCTTTGTGTTAAACTATTAGGCTATTTCGGCTTAGACTGTCATTCAGCCCTTAGTTCCTCCTATTTCCATTCTGCGAACAAGAGCTTCAGAAGAAAAACCTTAGGATCAGGGTGTTGTTTTTTTTTTTGAGTGAGCCAAGACTGTAAAACACTGCTACAATAACTGTAGCAAATCACATCCAAATAACAGCGTGGGAGAGTGGTTTAGATTGACAAGCAGTCTTTATTGACTAGGACCAGTATAATTACTGCATATGTACTATCAAACTTTTAACAGTTGCACGCTCAGTTAAATTTCTATAATTAGCTGCCCTGCAACCTACTAGTCAAATGTAGTGGTGTGTCTGTAGATTAGTGATGAGAGATTAATTGAATTTGTAACTCTTATCATTGTATAAAAAAGTATTTGTAAAATTACAACAGGGATTCAGGACCATTAAGCATGTTATGAGTGCATCTATCCTTGACATTCACTTAAACCTTTCTGAGCAGGCTCGTTACATGCTAACTTTCTTTGTAGACAGATACTCATTTGTCAGGGTACTAATAGTAGTATTTTTATTTGGAGGTTATTGTCCTCTTTAGCATTGATCTTTAGTTTAGTCAGCATTCCATCGTTGCCAGATAAAACACCTGTGAAGAGTGTTGCCTTGTTTCCTGGAGAGCTCTGTTCAAGTTCCTGTGATCACGAAATCAAGAGTTAATTTAACATGGAAAATACAATAGTGGTTTGAAAGAGGAAGTTCTTGTTGTTGCTCAGGTATCATCTGTAGGTTTGTGTGTTCAGAACAGTAACATGTTACCAGGAAGTAGATGATTCATGAAACAAACAAAAAAAATAAATCTGGGTAGGGAAGATGCAGAAATGAGTTTCCTCTTAGATTTAAAAAAAAAATTAAAAAAAAAATACAAGATTTGTCCTATTTATTTGCTGTTGAAAAAAAGGCCTGAACTGTTTCACGTAAGTTCATACTAGATTGAACCTCGGAGAATAATTAAGACACTTTAACTCTCTGGAATTACATAGTATGCAGAGAAATTGAAATTATTTCTCTGTTCTCAAGGCATTTCTTTTTGAAATATTTATGTGTGTTTAGACTTTATATTATATGAAGGGTATACATTACATGGAAATCTTTCCTTTTTAGTGGGTGATTTTGGTAAATGAATCAGGAGACACCCGTGTTCGCAGAAGCCTGGCTGTCGTTGCAGCTTCTCCTGGGTTTGAGGAGTGTGAGGCTGGTGACTCGAATGGATGGTGCATCCGTAGTGCTGAGTCTGCCTAAAAGAGATTTCTCTTTCTGCTTCGTCTCAAAACTCCGTTAGTTAATTCCAGCTTTATCTAATTGTCATTACTACTAGCCCAGTGCTTTTTTTTTAGGATCTATTATGATTTGATTCCTTAATTTTCCTCCTTTACCTAAAGTGTAAAGGATTAATAATAACACCTCTTTTTTCCGTTTTTCTTCTTCTTAGCTCATCTCACACATTTTTCTATTCCAAGTTGTTATAATGGTGTTACAACTCTTGTTACAATGGTGCATATAACAGACAGAATTAATAACCTTTTCCTTGCATAAAAGTCATAATCACATACCTAATACAGCAGAAGGTGTAATATTAAGTCTCTGGCTTCATAACATTGATACTAAAACTTTGTGTGAGTAATACCACTTCTGGTAATTTAGCATAAATAAACTTTTCAAACAAGTATTTTATCCCTTGTGAAGACATATGTAGGCATTTTGTCTCTCTTTTTTTTTTCTTTTTTTTTTTCCCTTTTTTTCCTCCACCTCCACATTATTTTGGATGATTTAAGAAAGTTTTCATCCTGCTTCTCTAGAATGTAACTTTTTATGTAAATGTAACACAACAATTTCTGGTGGTAGTGGACAGAAGTAGCAAAATGACATGCTAGCTGCATTGAAGGGTGTTATTTTCTGTATTTCTGTTTAGCTAAGACAGCTTGACAGTTAAAAATGTAATCTTCTTTGACTTGTAGATTCAAGATGCTGCAAGTCAAGGCATGAAATTTGTTGGAATTATACCTCAGTACCACTCCCAAAAGAACTGTCTCGTCAGCACCTCCCTGACACCCACCAGTAACAACTCTGTGCAATCAAGAGATAATAAAAACGTTTCAAATTATCCTGAGGATCATGCTTCACCGGATGGCGAGAAAATAGATGGCATTAATGGATGCAGTACTCCAGCACCGAGTGAGGAAAGTGCTGACCAATGTGCCACATCCAGGGAGGGCTGGAGAGGTGAAGGACAGGCTGCTGAAGAGCTGAATCTCAAGTCTGTGAAGGGAAACGAAGAGCAGTTTCAACAGGCAAAGCCAAGTGTAAGAGAAGCAGCAGACAAGCCGAATGGACTTGCAGAGAATGAAACACCAGCACAATACTTAAAACCGCTTACTGGCAGTAAGTATTGTAGTGACCTTTCATACGTGAAAGACAACTTAAAATTGCCTCAATTATGTTCCCAGCTCCTTTGGGCGGTGGGGGATGCGGGGAGGACCTTACCACTGTAATCACGATGAAAAGATGCACCAAGTGAGCCACTTAACCTGATTTCAACACGGTTACACAGTTCACAATGACTGAGCTAAGTCAGATGGCAAATGAAGAGATGGTATAAGCGGGTGCAACTTTCTTATGGTCTGTTTGTGTGCCTGAGTGTAAAGACTTATTTTTGTCTGCTGTTCAGCCAAGTCGCTTCTTTTTTTGTATTTGTTGTGATAACCTGAGAGCTCTTGATCTTTGCATCCTGTTTTTCCATTTGAATAAAAAGCCCTGCTAATCTGCCTGACGAGGTTTTGCAGTAATAGAAGGAATAAGTCACAAAGCCTTATCACAGTTGGCCCCTTTGTAGCAGGTGAACAGCTAGCTGAAATTAAACCACATCAGGAACAGCAGGAGTATATGTAATCTGGACTCTGAAGTCTCTTTGTATCCTATAGTCAGGCTGGGGTCAGTGCTACAGTCAGAATTGTAATTACTGGAAAATAGCAGTTATTTTGGTAATGGCTCACGTTTGCTAATTTATAATAAAGGTCCTCTTGGTAATGATGCTCCTAATAATTTGCCTTCCAGTTCTCCTATTTTTGTAAGATTATTCTTCATATACCAGTTTTCTTTCTTTCATTTCTTTGACATATTTCTCCTCAGGCGGGCTTTCCACTTTTAAATGTGATTTTATGCCATCAAAAAACAAAAGTCTCAGCTGAGGTCTCAAAATACCCTCCTTAAGGTGTTTGTTGCTTGGAGGTTACTTCAGTAGCAGGAATTGTAGTTCAAAATAGGATGGAGACCAGAGTAATTTAGAAAATGAAAAGTCATCAGAAAAAATATTCTTGTCCCATTTCCAGTTTAAACCTTAAAATATTTTTCTTTCCTATGTTTGCTTAAATCCTAGAAAACAGTGCGTCCACTCATTTCTCTTACCGCTTTGCTTACTTTTTTTACAAGCCACAAATCTACGTAAGAAAATTCCATCTACATTCCTTTCACCTGGTACTGTCCTTGACTTTAATTTATGCCTATTCTTTATGTCTTACATAGATTCAGTGAAACAATCCTACCCCTTTGGGGATTTTGTGTGTAGAGAATGACTTTGCATTGTACCCTCTTTGGACTATTGTCTTGGTTTCCGTTGCATTTTGGTGTAATTAGCTTTTTGCCATCAGATTTGGATCACGCTCCAGTAACCTTTCACCATACTTTCTTCAATTTTTGTTGGGCAAGGAGACCGCGAGATTGCAGTCAAAGCATAGCTATTATTTGAGTAATTTCTTCGGGTTTACACTAGAATCTTACACATCATAAAACTTCTCTTGGTTTTATAATTCTAAACTAGTTATCTCCAAGTCTAATCAGACCAGTTCTTTCTCTCTTTAATATCTGTCTTTGAGAGAGTTAACCTAGCAAGTTTAATCATCTTTTTGATGCTATTCTCCATACTGAACAGTGGAAAGCTTTTGCTACAAGTAACCACATTCTTAATATTTCTGCATAATGTGAAGCTGATCACCTCCGATCTTCTCAACATCTATCTGTCTGTAACACCCCAGGATTTTATTACAGCTGCTGATTTGCCAGATAAGAGGTTTTATTTTAAAAATGCCTCTAGTTTCCTTATTTGCCTTTCTTTCTCTGAGTGCTTTTTGGCTTTATTTATTTCTCATACAGTTTTTTTAATTGGTGAGTTATGCAAGTACTTTCCAAGACTGAAGGTCTGAGAAAGCAGTTTTATGTGGCAGTTCATCTATAGTAGGATTTTCCCAAATCTATTGCCTGTACAACATTGCTGATTTCTTTATTACTGTTGTATGAATTTGTGTTATTACAGCACTCCCTTTTCCTCCCATGGAAAATGTATTTCAGTCTTTGGCAGCAGTTCTCCATCCTTCCTTGGGAACATAAAGATAGAAAGCATCAGGTGTTTTTCTTTTCCAGTTAGCCTACTTATTCCATAGGAAGTTACTACTCTTGAACTCCATCTTCCCTACATAAAACTTCAGAAAAAAATTGTAATATTTCTTACTATTTGTGGAATCTTAATTTTGTTCTTTATTTTAGGTTTTATACTATTCAAGTGTTATTTTTCTGCTTCTTCATTGTTTCTTTTTCTGAATATTTTGTAGTGCTTACTCAGTTTCCCTTTTACTAAAGGGCTCTTCAACGCAGTGTTGAAAATAATTTGCTTGTGAACAAGGCACGGATATTCCAAGGGTATGTCCAAAAGTGCCGTGTTACCTAGAACTAAACCAAAGATGCCTGTGTCCATGCTTGGGCAGCCAGGCTTGCTGGTGAAAACTGTTGTCAACAGTGACTTGAAGGGTTGTTGGGACTGGTGTACTAAACACTCACTAATGGTGACAAACGAAGTCAACCACTGAAAGACTCCCGTGCATTTTAAATGCATGTTGTCAACAGCCCAGTGTCAAATTCGATTTATCATTTCCCCATAGGTTTCCAGTTCCATGATTTGCTATTTTTAATGTAACATCTTCATTTACACCAAAAAGATCTCCATTTCCAATATGAGTCTATTTTGGGGGCCAGAATCAAAACGATTATAGAAGTTTTCTGTGTATGCTCTTCTGAGTTAGGATTATCATAATTTTCTTCTTTCTAAACAAGTGGTAAACAGCAAGAGGATTCTTGTCAACAGTTTATTCCTTTCTACTCTATTTGAATCAACGGTTCATGTCTGAGATTGTTAGCTCTCTCTTTCATGTTTGGTTATAGCATGAGCTTCCTGCTCTCTTCTTCAAGTGCTGCCAGCCTGGCTCTGAGCAGCTCCCCTCTAGTACCTTTTTCAACTTACACACTACTTGCTCAGTGATGATTGTTAGTGAGCAGTCTTAACATTTCTCTTGACATCTCTTTCTTTACTTTAATACTTAAGATTCTAATATTATAACTTGAAAACAAGAGGAGCTTATTGAATGAATGAATTTCATATAATGTCTTTACCTTTTAAATTAGTTTATTTTGGAAGAATTTTTGGCATTTGAAAGTCAATAGAAATTTTGCCATTGATTTCCA
This sequence comes from Limosa lapponica baueri, assembly GCA_002844005.1. Lineage (NCBI taxonomy): Eukaryota > Metazoa > Chordata > Aves > Charadriiformes > Scolopacidae > Limosa > Limosa lapponica. The sequence continues at coordinate 18,246 of KZ509543.1, read as the reverse complement.
TGTCCACTAATAAGTAAAATATTCATGTCCAACAATTTTTTATTGGTAATTCTATTGATGGTTGTACCCTTCTGAGAATTTGGAAGGTGTATCTGCACTTAAACTTGTTTCCAGTTTTAGGGCTGTGAAAGCTCAGCTTTGCTGTCAACAATGACTTTCTTGTGGTGATAAGCCTACATTAACTGCTCCTGTGGTATACTAGACGAGGTATGGAGCAGAGTCTAGAAAATGTTCTCATTTGTAAAACCCTTCGCAATTCTACTTTCAAAATTCATTTACTGTTGTGTTAGTGTCTTGCCTTGGCTCAAACCCAGAGTAAATCAACTAACCAGCTAATGTCGTGTCTACAGTAATGTTTCATTGCATTTTCTTCAGATGAGGCTACTACTTCCTGTTTCCATGCCATTGTATTATCAAAACCAAGTTATTTAATACTTCAGTTTAATTGCCATGATGGAATGGAATGCAGTTTCTTCTAAATTTGCAGTAAGATTTTGTATTCAAACTGTCCTCAGTGGCACAGCTCTTTTAACAGTTCATTCAGTAGAAAAGTACAGGTACTCTGAGTATTAATTTTTAGTGATTTTGTGACTGCTACAGTACTTAAAGCAGTTTGTGGATTATCTTTTCCTGTCTTGGTTTACACTGATAACTCCAGTAGGGGAATTGTCCATTAGTACTTGGGTATTTCTGTCTTTAAATGATTTATTATCAACAGTGAATCCATAATTAGTAACAAATGCTGTAACAGCAATCAAAATACTGTGTTGGGCGCTGCAGAAGCGTATTCAGGAGATAACCGTGTTCCAAAGTATTTGTTGTGGTTGCACAGTGTAATCAGGGAAGGGCAAACACTGGGTTATACATTGCTTTAGCTGAAGTATCTTAAAGTGGTTGTTGCATTATTCCATTTTTTACTTTTTGGTAGAAACAGAGATCTTCGCTCTCTTCAACAAGCCAAAAACCCCACAAAGATGCAGCCAGTATTACACAGTGACTATCCCTATGAGGATCTCCAGGAATGGGCAGACTGTCAACAGCTTGGAAGCAAATTGGCTGGAGCACATGACAGATCACTTCAGGAAAGGAGGCTCATTGGTAAATGCCATCTTCAGCCTTGGAATGGTAAATGGTATGGAAATTACACAAAGCATTATGCTGTGATTATTTTCCTTTCTCCTCTAATAGAGGTCATTATCTTTGAAGAGAAGACATTTGGGAGGTGCTTTAATACAGGCTAGGGGCAGATTTGGTTTAGATCAACCTATTTCAGTGAAATGGAATGAAAGCAGAGGAAATATTTTGGCATTTGAATAAGGAAAACAGATCTTGTATTGTATTTTATCAACGTACTAGAGATGACCCTGTAATTGCAGAAATACACAGAGTTAATAAACAGTACCAAGTAAAATGAATTAAACTAATAAGATTGTAAAGCAGTTGACATAAATGGAAGAGTGGCTTGCTTCTTAGCTGCCTGGCCACACACTGCAGCTGGGTCTGATTGAAGGTCAGTGTAAGGACTCTCTGGATTCATCTGTCCAATGTGTAGTCAGTCACTCCCAGTTCTTCCAGAGACCCCTTCCACCTTGATGGCACAGTGTTTTATAAAATTGTCTTCTATGTTTGTTTAATCCTAGCTAGTGTGTTCAAATAAGTGATGATTAAATGCTGGTTTAAAATTAAGAAGTGAAGATTAAAATCCAGATTTTTGCATGTTGTGAAAATGTGGCACTGAATCCAGCTTAATATTGTAGCCAGTCTGTACTACGCTCGTGGCCACCATGGTGTCTCTGAAGACAAGCCTGCTGTACAAAGACAGACTTTGGGGCATAGTAGGGATCTGAGACACATAACCAAGGGACCACGAAAACAAACCAAGGGAAGTACTTGAAAATAAAAATGTTGGAAGTTACACCCAGATTAATTTTACTGGAATGTTTTGTGACTAGGGTACTTCGTGGTTAAAGTGCTTATGGCTGAATCTTTCACCTAATTTTGGTTTGTTTTGCATTCTTCAAAAGGAATGTGGTAACCCATAGATTGGGCACTGCTACAAACATTCATGGGTTTGTGCCTTAAAATTATAGGGGAACTGCTTCCAGAGCATCTTCTTCCCATTTTGCTGCTGGTCAGAATTCCAGGATCCATAATAAAACACAGTAATGTGAGTCGGTTCTGGTAAAAGTCAATCAGGAAATTAACAGGCAATCCTAATTTTTCATTTTGCAAGCAAGTAGCAAAAAAAGGAAGGTCTAAAGTTCAGTTGATGGTACGCTTTCACACAGCTTCCTGGAAGGCCTTGTAATTGCTAGTTAACTTACTTAAAAACAAATGTTCATTTACTTTATGTGTATAAATTGCAACTCATAGAGGCAAATCTAATTGGCTCTATCAGGCTCAGTGTTTTCTTTAATAAAAACTGCTTATCAGTGCACTCTAAAATGCTTTAAACACAGCATTTTTCTGTTATTTAAACTTCTAGAGTTCATTTACATAACAGAGGCCTGGGGGAAGTTCATGTACTTGGATACCAGAGTGAGGAGGGCTGGATAACTGCCTGCAGACATAGATAAAGTAGGCTTGAATGATGACAGTAAAGTTTCAATGTAAACAGGACAATGAATTGTATAAAAGCAGGCAGATTCTGGATTAAGTTAGATGAGAGATTGAAAATGAACGATTAATGAACATTTTTATTAGGTTTTACAGTTGCAGATTTAGAGGTCAAAAAGCTCAGAGTTAAGGTTTCTAAAAGTGTATTAATTAGAACACTCAACGTTAAAACACTGTGAACATGCCCGTACTATTAGAAGAACTTTTGCTAGGAACGTCTGTAAGTTGCTGTCAGTTGCAGTTAAAAGTTTATGATTTAAATTATAAAATTTTCCTGTGCTGAAACTGAACAGCTTTTTCGCTCATATGCCAACCAGTATGAAACAACCCAGGGTAGGGAGGGAAGGGGAAGGAAGAGGGGGCTGAGGGCTTCTCAGCTCCTTACTTTTTTCTAGTCCTTTACGACAGTCTATCCAGCTCCTTGTAGCTGCTTTCCTTATTCACTGATTAATCCTCTTCCAAATTAAGGTAATATTAGCATACTTTCTTTAATTGGTTATATCACATTTCTTTGTTCTGGGGGCTGGTTTTCTCTTTGGCTTAAAGTATGAATTCATTATTTTGCTTATTAGACTTAAAAGCAGGGTTATTATCTTCTTTTCCCCCATGTCCTTGGAATGCCCAATGAAGTGAAGATTTCCAGATTGTCAGTAGTCATAAATCTGTTTCTTCCTTCTGCCAACAGTTTATTAATTAGTCTTTAAAAGAGTTTTAAAGTTCACTGATAACAATTGTTTCTTTTTGCTTATTGTACCAGATAATTATAAACAGAAATACAACACAATTGCAAATCACAATATGTAAACCACGCAGAGTTACACAATATACTAAATGTATTCAGATTTTGCTAGTAAGTTAGAAACAGCAGCTTGCTTGGCCCTTGAACATTCACAGATGTTGACAAATAACAGTTACTTAGATCTGGAGTTCGGTTACTTGATGGTGTTTTTCATCCAACTCGAGTCATTGCTAATTCTGCCTGTAGTCCTGGGTGTAAACTGGTCCTGCCTAGTGATCTAAAGCGATCATAGGACTTCACCCTTGCCCCTTTCTAGTGAGAAGTGGAGGCTGTAGCAGCAAGCTCCAGATTAATACCACTGCAAATGGAAAGGATGTAACAGGTGGGGTCTCTTTCTTTCCTATGACAGCAAGTCTCCAATCAGCAGTGTGAGAAGATGAGAGTGAGGAGGGCAGAAGAGTCAAAGCTCAGGTTATGTTTTGATGCCTTAACAGAGTAATCACAAGCCTGCTCTCTTTAGTTGTTTTGAACTGCAGGTCTTTAAATGCCTGGCATTCTTGTATTTGTTTTACCATTCTGTCTGTGAATTTCCTGCCTTTCAAACTTAGAAAAAGCCAGGCAACCAACCAGAAAACATTGACAGTACTTAAAGCAAATGAAACAAAATGTGAGATGCTTGGAAGAGGAAAATAGGTATTTTTTTGGAGGGTCAGATTGATTGTCTCTGTTATATTCACACTGCCTCTGACAGAGTTAAACCAGTGATGCATTTTGCCAATTATAGTCACCTTACCCACTGAAGTGGCTGGGATTTTTATCATCCATATGGAATTATTTTTATCTGTGGGTACTGAAGGTGAAAAGATTCAAGAGGAGGGAGGAATATAAATATGAAGCAAAAGCCAACATTCAAGTCACATGCCACACAAAGCCACAGACAGCTAGTTTTCCTCATTCAGAACAATGGCAGCCTAAAGGTTACTTTCCTGGATAAGGAGGATTTGTCGTTCAAAAAACAACAAGGGGAAAATTGTTGCCCACTAGGAAAGCTGTCATGGTAAAGTAAGAAGTCTTTTTCCTTATACTTCTTGTAAATCAGAAGCAAGAACATCAAAATAGCTTTTTGTCAACCAAGCTACATCAAATATTTATACAACCCAGTGAAAATAGCTTTTTGTGCACAGTAGGATACCTTAATAAAAAATGCAGTGGTAATGGAACATTTTCACAGGAAGGACAGTGATTGTAACCTTTGTGTTCAGAGCCTTTTCTTTAAGGAAGAGTGAAGATATGTCAGTTCAAGAGTAGAGATTGGGAAATGATGCCACAAACAGCAAAGTCAAAATGGTTTGTTTTATTGGCATTCTTTACTACCCTATTGCAAATGAACTAACATTTGATTTTAGTAAAGACCTTTTTAATGTAGGCTAAGTTCCATGAGCTAAATCTTGTTAAACAAAGAGATTATCAAAAGAGAATACAACTTTATCAGCATCAGGAAATACTTTGCATGAGAAACAGTGGAAACTAGAAAGACCAACTCACC
>KZ509543.1:0-12660 GCA_002844005.1 Limosa lapponica baueri | reverse complement strand
TTCTGGACACACGAAGGAGAGGAAAGTGACTGGAAACAGTCAGTATAGATTTAACAAGAGTAAATCATACTTGATGAAACTGATTGTCTTCTGTGATAAAATCACTGGATTTGTGAATGAAGGGAAAGCAGTAGATGTCGTTTTGGGTGAATTCATCAAGGAGGTTTGCCATTGGCTCCCACAATGTTTCTGTATCCAAGTTAGGACCTTGCAGCCTACATGGGACTAGTTGTCCTCACATCTTCAGTGGCTAGGCTCAGGGGGTTGTGGTTAATAGGTTATTGGTTTTCCCCTTCCAGTTTTCTCATTTTCTGTAGGTTTCTTTCCTGGCCAAAAAGGTAATGGATTTTAGGATTGACTGGATGGTAGTATTCAACAGTAATCATTGTACATTCAACAAGGAAGTGCAGTCAAGCTTGTCTGCAGCCTGTAGGGTCTCACCAGCTCAGCTATTAGTTTCTAAAACATTACATATGTGCCATAATGTTCACATATGTGGAAGCTGTGAACTGCGCGAGTGGAATGCGCAGCAGAGCGAAACATAAAGGATGATTTACGAGTCAGTGTAAACACACGCATGCTGATTGTGTTTTGATCGCTTATTAATTAGCTGGCAAATGCGTGGGGTGAGCTCAAGCTGCGGTTGTGCCAACAGCGCGACTCTGAGTTTCATAAAAGAGTTGAGGGTGCAGGAGCGGTACACCAACGCTGCATAGAGCTTCCTGGTGAGACCTGGGTGTCTGTGGCTGGTAGGGATCTGTGGGTTTCTGATTTCAGCCTTAGGTGCTGTCCTGTCATCCCTGCTTTGGGAAATTAAAGGGCTATTTGTACATTATTCACTCTAGAATATATTTGGGTATGGGTGTGGGTGTTGGAACACGACGGATTACACAGAAGTTGAGTTGATTCTGGCTTTGGAATGTGGAGTCTAACAAAGTGCAATTTCTGAATGAAATGCTATCATTAACTCTTGTACCCATTTGTATGCAGCAAGCTTGTTCTCGCTGTGTTTTCTAATCTGCAACCCAGCTACTTGGTGATCTGGCCTGTTATTTCGTAACAAAAATATCTGTTCTCCTCACTCAGATGAAAAGTTCATGTAGATGACAGGAATTACTGCTTTGTAGTCCAGTTCGTCCTCCTTGGAGCGATGTGTAATTCTGGCATGCTGTAGTGGTGGGGAGTCTTCATCCCTCTTTATTCTAGACAGAGTTGCAGGAAACCTGTCTGGGGAGACAGTCAGCTTGAAAGTACATAGTGTATTTTTATACTTCTTCGAGTCTCCCAGTCCGGTTTACCACTTCTGTCCTTCACAACCAAACAAAAAAAAATAAATCCTGTTGTAATTTAGATAGGAGTATTTGCATCTGCTCGCTTAGAACTTAATAACTTGATGGAAACTGCAGCAGGAGTGAGTAGTGGAGCGTGCAAATAGCAGCAAAGGGATGTGCAAATGCTTGATGCTTGCAGCAACAGTCCTGCTACGGTGTGTTTGTAGACATAAGCCCTCAACTGTACAAGCCTGGTTTGTTGTGGGCAAAGCCCACAATAAATTTGTTATTTCCAGATAATAAATTGAATTTAGATCATATAATGACATCGGAAGATGTTGACTGAGATTGTGTCTGCAAGAGGTAAGAGGCCTCTTAATCCTCTTTACTGTCTCCTTTGTGAAAATTGGTTCTGAGTTTGATACATGTTTTCCCTTGGAGGCAGCGATGCCTTCCCACTGGTGTTTCTTGACCTCCTAACATCCACCAGGGAAAGCAGGAGGACCTGATGACACAGCTGAGCAGATTTACCCAGAAGACTCTCCTGTCAGTTCAGGAATCTGTCAGTTTGGCCTGTGTGGTTGCAGTTCAAAAACATATATCAGTGCAAGGAACATAGATAGCTTTCCTAAAAATGTAAAGAAACTATCATGCAAAATACGGCACTTGGGGAGGAGCAAGGTCTTTATAATCATTCATACAGCTGAACTGTATTATTTAAACTAGAAAGGCTGAAAAACACGCTTTGTGACAACACGAGAGGAGTTTTCTCTGTTTGTAAATAGTATGGCACTGCTTATTTACAGTTTTTCTAAGTATAATTGTATTGCTTCATCGTTTAGCTTATTTTAGCAAAGAAAAGTAAGTAATTTTTTTTTCAGTTATTCTGATCCTTTTCTGTCATGGAGCTGACAAAACTTGGGTATGGGAGTGATTGCCGATTATACAGCTAAGTTGAAGGAGAGAGTGCTGCTCAAGTAACTTTAATAGTATGTGTTGTCTGAAAAAAGGCTGGATGTGCTGGGAATGCAAATGAGAATAGAGAGTCACTAAACCAGATGGTCAAAATGCCTTCATAAATTGATTAAATAGTTATGAATGTATCTTTTCTTTCACACCATTCAGATACGCCAGATCATCCTCAGTCCATGTAGATCACTCACTACAACGGCTGATCCATATGTAGGGTTCTGACTTGTGTGAATGAATGGGTAGAGGCATTAATATTGGTGTACCTTCAAAAGCCCTTGAAAAGTTGACATAATACATGGTTTTTAGCCCCCAAATTGCGTGCATAACTTCAAGTAGGTGAGTAGTACTGCTGAACTGAGGACTGAATCAATTTTTCCTGCTTAAAATGGGAGAGCTGTGTTTTTTGAGGACAAGCTCTGGAATAGCAGAGTGGACAGTGAGGTTTGCTATTAGAGAGTAGGATTGCTCTTAAAAGCTTCTGGAGTTATTAGTCTCATTCTTTTAATAGAGCTGGAATATCAAAGGAAGGTCTAGGCACATTTTATTAACGTCCTTGGAAGAATTTGTGATTAATAAATTCAAATGCCTCACTAGACATGGGTGGCCTTCCATAAAGCTTACAGATAACCCTGTATTTTCATAGATTCTTTACATGGGACAATGGATGGAGTATTCCTCTTTGAAGATGTTGCTGTGGAAGACAGTAAAACCATGCAGAGCTATGATGCAATTGTTGTAGAACAGTGGACTGTCCTGAAGGTAAGTGCACAGTTTTTCTTCTTTGATTTGCTTTGGTTTTGCAAATCAAAACACTCCAAGACTACGAGGCAGACTCTTCTGTACTGATCTGTGCTTCAACGGTACCAGAGAGGCAACTGAGGTAAAGGGATGCAACATAACAATAACACCATTTAACCACACTCTAGGTTTGTACGGTGCACTTTTGGTTTTTATAATCTCCATGCTTTATTGAGGTGGGTTAGGAAATGTGAGTGATGGTGAGCAATGAAACTCAGGGGCGGTCTGTCCCCAAAATACAGATGTCTGCTAGACTAACTGCAGAGAGGATCTCCATTGGTTGTCAGGGCAACATGATCATACAAGTCACGGCAGCATCGCAGTTCTAAAGAAGGCGTCCCTTTAGGTAGACTTAGCTGCAGCAGGAATGCACAGATAACTGCATTTGCTTCTCTCTGACCTCCTTCGTACGCTGAAAGCACTGTATATCCTGGATAGGGCCCTATAAACAAACCACGTGTGTCACAGAGAGGCTTTTTACTGATCCAAGTGCACACTCACATCAGCAGAAACACCGTTTAGATCAGATCAGTACCGATCTTCCACAGCAAATTTTATACACAGGTAGTTGAAAAGCTGGGCTTAAAATTCTTTGTGACTTGAATCAAAAAGATTGGCAGGGAGGGGGGAAGAAGTAGTCTGCCAGAAATAGATGTTATGCATCTATAAAGGCAATGCCTGACCTTTTCGCTTGGAATATATTATAAGTGGTGTAAAATCCTAAGACAAGCAAGGCATACACATGCCAAAAGGATGGATTAAAGGAAAATTGGACAGATGCTAGACTAAATGTGTAAAATTCCAGGAGACTAGAGTTAAGAGGTTGGTTATTAGATTGATGACTTTGGTAATCTAGCAAGAAATGGCCATATGATAATGGCTAGAAACTTCTTGAAGAACAGTGTAATGCATTAACGGCAGTTTTTCTTGTGATTATGTGCATCTGAACAAACGATTCCTATATTACATTTAATATTATTCCAGTTATTACAGACTTGACTGGAAGTTCTTGTTCATTTTTAGGGTCAAATTGTGGTGTTGCCACTCAGGAGGAAGGTTTTGGAATAATGACAGATGGTTCCATGAATGTATTAGGTCAGTGCTGATCAAGAAGGCAAATGTTAAGAAGCTTTAATGTTAACCATATGTTAAAAACTGTTAGGAAAAGAACAGGGGGTGAAACAGCAAGCATATACTACTGCATACTACTGTATAAGCCGTGATTGACAGCACCATATTCCAGAAGGTTATGTTGGCATGGTAAATGTTCAGAGAAGAGCAGCGAGGAGGATCAGAGATACAGACGGCTTCCATATTGGGAAGACTTTACATGGCGTGTCCTTTCAGCCTGGAAAAGAGAAGAGTTGAGTTGCAGGGAATGGAATAGGTAGAGATCTCCTAAATCACGTGAAGCACGTAAATAGGGATTGGCTGTTTGCCATCTCTTCCAGTATAAGAACTAAGAGTTGTCAAATCACACTAGTAGGCACCAGGTGAGAAACAAACCAAAAAGAGATAATTCAGGTAATTCTTTATACAGCAGGCAGTAAATCTGTAGAACTCTTTTCTGGAGAATGCTCTGGATTCAAGAAGTTTAGGTGGGTTCAGGTGGAAGCAATGTTGTTTTTTCCTCTACCTTCTCTATCTCTGTGTTTATACAAGCATTTTAATTCAGATCAGGAGTGCTTTTTTGAAGTAAACCCCCTGATTCTCCCCATATAATACACCTCACATTACAGAATGGTCTCATGTTGCACAAGCTGAATTCCTTTCAGTAGAAACTAAACTAGACCTGCTGAGAGGAAGTACACAAAATATTTGGGCCAGATATCCTACATGCTTGCCCCGATATATATTACTCTTCCTTAGCTGTCACTTACAGCCATGTTGAAGACTGCTTTCTGAGTTAAATGGATTCTTGGTCTGAACGAGTTTTGTTCTTGGACAACTAGCGAAAGGTTCTCTGCCTCAGTAGGATATTGCAGCGAAGTTATCCATGATGCCCCCTACGCACCTCTTAGATTGCTCTGTGTGGACACGAGAAAGTTTATCTCAAGCTACGTGACAAGGACAGAATCTGATAATGGGGATCCTGTGATGGCAGAGCGGTGACCAAAATGCTAGTATCTTCTAGTAGGGCCCCTTGAAGCGTTAGAGCCCTGGTAGGTGGAGTATCATTTGCCTTCAATTCCAGCAGTCCCATGCCAGAGACACAGCTGGTCAACAGATTAAGGAATCAACCTCCCAATGTCATCTGCTGTGTCAAGAGATGTTGTGGTGCTGCACTCATGTCTGTGTGAGGGCTAACGGGGAGAATCTCTTCTTCCAAACATAAGATTTGGTATATGCAATTTCAGAAACTGACTGATAGCATATACACAGCTTGCTCTATGATCACATTGCTGTCTGCTGGAGTCTGAAATTTGGATGCTGTGTGTTCCCTGACAATTTTGCGCTTCTGAAATCAAGTGCCCCTCTTTTGGGGACATCATGAACTTGTTACCCACCAACCTGAAAGCGGAAGCATATGGAGAAGAAAAAGCCTGCTGAAGGAAGAGGTTGAGGCATTGGGGAACTCTTGCAGAGGTCTTACCCATTCACAGGAAGAGCAGAGCTGACCACCTCTGATTCTTCTCCTGACATTTAAATAACTGCCTGGATATTTCATGCCTCATGCTTTCTGAGACATAATAGGCATAGGTAGGTAAAGTGGTCGAATGAAGGACAGACTGGAAGCCAGGGGGTCTGTAGACACATGCCCAGTGTCGTACCCAGAAGACCAAGTCGCCTCTCTGTTAAACCCTATTGGAATTCAACCTTTATTTACCATAAACATAGAATAATGCAGTGACAGAGGAAGGGGCTGTAAAATGCAGGATTTGGATGGGAGGAGATAGAGTTCAGTGGTGAGAGAAGATGTCCAAAAGCCAGTTTATTTCTGTTGTTTTGTTTGTTTCTGTTTGTTTTGTTTGGTTCTGTTATGAGTACTTCAAAGTATAATTATCACAGAGATCATTGTGGACCAGTGGAATGACTTATTAATGTAGACTTTTTTTTATATAGGTTCAGCTCTGATCTAGATTAACATTTTTCCATTTGTCATTTTTGTTTGTACCAAGGTTGTGGAAGAACTGGTGAGCAGCATGACATAAATATGTATAATGGATACTTATTTTAAATTTGTATCAGATTTGATTATGTGGAGGAGCTATGGAGTTGTTCAGATGTGGTCTGAACTGAATGTAAATTTATTGCACTGTATCCCAATTAAGAAGGAGAAACAAACAAAAGAATCCCAGCCACGACAAAAGAAAGCTGTTTTAAAAAGGAAGACATGTAGCATGTATCGATGCCCTTAGTAATAAAAAGATAACCTGTCTAAATGAAAAGGTAAAGTTTTGCTGTTTAACCATAAAGGCAAAAAAGAAGGGCTGGCACACCTCTTAGCAGAGAAAGTGCTGCCTTTTTAATTGCTACGGCTAATAGAGAAAACAAGCTGAACAGTGTGATGCACTCGTATGTGTGTAAAATGTCAGTTTGTAGAGGATGTAAAGCTCGCAGCTGTCACAGTATGTGGTCCCCGAGCAGCAGACAGGATGTAATAGCTCTGAGTAATTTAACTCTTTCTTCTCAAAGTAGAGCTGTGGCGTCCTCTGCAAATGACCACGGGACACCTAATGACAAAATGCTGCTCTCATCCTTATCGCTTTAACTCTAAAAATGTCAGGGCATATTATTTCCACCGCAGCCTCTGAGATCTAGCACTAAAACTTGTTTGATGGTTTTAATTCTGCTTGTGTAGGCAAATGTGGGTAGACAGTTCTGATTAATCAGAGACTGTATGATTTCCCTCTCCCTAACTCTAATCTGTCACCTTCTCTTCCCCATTACCCAGGACAAAATAGCTAATAATGTCTTTAAAATTGAGTGCTATACCATCTATTTTAAATTTCTGCATTGTTCTGCTTCTGAAGCCTTGTTCATTTTGAAAATATTGTCCTTAATTTACAGGTATTTTCTCATTGAAAATCGTCAGCTGGTGATTCATCACCTTTTTATTTGCTGCTATACCATATCTTTGGGGTACTGACATGAATTAAAATCTCAAATACATCGTGGTGTTGCCATTTCCCTGGCAGAATTGAATGGGGTCAGTGTCTGCTGTAGACATGGTAAACCTTTCAAAGTACGACACATCAAAAGATTTAAAAAATGATCTCTGCTGAGCCTAGGTTGCAAGTTGCCTTAATGTAAGCCTTGAAACAAATTCCCTGGAAACGAGGATTTGATTTGTCTGTAAATCTGATTTAGGTCATATGTCAGTTAAGCTACATTCTGCCGTCGCTAGCCAGGGGAGAAAGGCATGACCAGGTCAGCAAAGGAGCTGATGGCGATGGGTGTGAAATGCAGCTCTGTGAGTGCCCCTCTTTACCACCCAAAAGACATATGTGTTGTCTGGGCATAATATTTCAGCATTTTGCCTCTTGTTGATTTTTAGGAAAAACTGAAAAAACTACCACTTTCAGAAGCCTCTTCAACAGATTTTTATAGGTTTTTTTCTTTCTTTTATATAAGATATGAAAGCAGCATGTATACACGTTTGTCTGCTGAACTCAGTAGACATGCTCTGTGTGGGATTAAAACGCACAAGCTAATCTTTCTTTGGTTTTCTTGATAAATTTAGTAGTAAAATCTAGCAATACACACTTGGAACTTTCCTGATACTTTCTTGTGGCACTGGCAGTATTGAAAGTCTAACAAAGCGAACCTTCTTCCACATGAGTAAAGGGCACTTACACTAAACAGGCAGAAAAGCACAGGATTTAAAACAGTCTGAACAACAGAAAAAAAAAAAAAAATCACTTCCTATCTGTCACGTTGTGCTGAGGTTTGTGACAGGATCAGAGATAAGAAGTATTTCTCTGCTCACTTGTAAAATCTTTCAGGAAAAAGCAAGCATACCAAATTTGAATTTTCCACTTAAGAACAAGCTGAGAAAAAGTATCTCAGTCCTCTTTTATACTTTCTAAAAAACCACAGAGGGCACAAGTCGTGCCCCTTTTCCCCAGCAGATCACCTTTAGCCCAGCAGCAGTGCCCTGGCTAATGCTCCCCTTTGACCCTGTGCCGCTGCCAGGCGGGTTTGGGAGAGGCCTCAGCGTTTTGAGGGGCATGGGAAGCAGGTGCCTGGAACCCCGTAAATCGCATACGCAGCCTGCAGCTAGGGTAGGGCAGTGCCAGCGTTTGCTCTCCTGCTGCCTGAACCCCGTGGCAGCGGAGGGTCTGTGCTTCGGCTGCGTTTCCCACATGGAAGTGGATCGTGAGTTCCGTAATGGTGGAGGGGTGCACGCAGCCTTTTTGCAAAACCCAGATTTTGTCTGAGAATAAATTATGACCGAAGGAAATTACGTTGGGGAAGCTGCATGGAGATAATTAAGCTGTGTGTGGAGTGTACAAGTTCTCGGGTAGTGTTTTTCTGTGTTGGGTTTTTTTCCCCAAAACAGTTGATGGGCAAACAGTAAAATCAGTGCTTACCTTAAGGTACAGTGTACAAGTGTTGCAGGCATTGTGAAACTAAAAATTCCAGAGTTAAGCATACTGATGGATTGCTAGATCACATTTATTTCTTGTGCTCCGTGGCCAGTTATGTGGAGTTAACCTTTCCTATGTACATTGCCTATGCAATAGCCAGTTTAACCCATTTCATAAGATGTTTCCATGCTTCCTTTGTGGAGAGCCCTCCGTGTCAACACATTCAGCTTGTGGGGCTTTTGCTACCTGTCCTGTGCTTCCATACATGCAAAATTGTGCTTCTGTGCAAATGTGCTTCTGTGTTACAGGTACAGGCAATATCAGGAGCACTCAAATGTTTTTGTTAGTTTATACATACGCTAGAAAGTAGGATTTGCATCTGCAGAAGTCACCGAGAGAAGTGGGCTTTGTGGGCACAGGAGAGTTCTTTGGTTGTTTTTTATTTTACCCTTTATGTAGGGAGAGATGTGACTGCTCCTCAGCAGCCTATTCTGTATTGAAATTGTGCCTGGGTACATCTTGAATCACAGAAAAACTGTCCGAACAGGATGCTACCCCGTACAGTGTTACAGCCTTATTATATTCTCAAAAATATTTCACAGTGCATGAATTCACATATCTAAGTAATCGTAAATAAGTCTAAATTACATGTGCCCAGAATAATAAGGAGAAAGCCTACCTGTGGACTTACTTATTACTTTTTTTTCTATTAACTTTCCGCTAAGGTCCCAATTTGGCAGCTATTCTGTTGGTCAGTGACCTGTCTGCTGCCAAAAGCCACCGGTGGTTTCTGAGGGTGCAGGAGCCATCCCACGCCCCTCTGCTGTACGGCTAAGGGATGCGTAGGGAGTGTGTGCTAGCAGGGTGCTGTGCTGTGTTACACAGGAAAATTTAGGAGCAGCTCAATACTAGAGGAGCATAGGCCAAGTTTTAGTGCTGAAACACTTGGAAAATTCTCTTTCGCTTCCAATAAGTGTTTTTAATGGATAGATAATGTTATATTATTGGCAGAAATTACCTTTTGGAAGAAGTCTGAAAAGGAAAAAGGCAAATGATGCACAAATTTGGGGCCTGGATTTAGTCTCCTCGTCAGCTGTGTTACTGCAAACATAAAACACTGGCAGCACGCTTTTACGGGGTGATTCTCAGGCAGCCCATACATTCAATTTTTCTCATTTTATTTTCCCTCTTTTCCACTAAGGTGCAAGTCCTGCCTTCGCCACTTCCTCGCCCTCCCATCAGTGCCCTAGGAGAAAGCTCTGGCTTTGGCAGTGGTGGGGACCAGTAGCCGGCCCTGGCTGGGGGTGCACGGTGCCACCCTTGTAGCCTTTCCCCTCTGGTTTTTTGTAAGGAGCTGGGTTTGAACGCACTGTCCCTTTCCCCCCACAAACAGTAGGTTACACTTTTAAAGCGACTCCTGTTTTTTCCTTCCCATCCTCTCTGCCATCTGTCTGTAGATCTTAGTACACAGTCTGTTAGGTTTTGCTGATAAAGGTTTTATTAAGATTTATTTAATGATATTTTCAATCTTCCCCTCTTTAATCCACGCTGGAAAAAAAATATTAAATAGTGACGGTCCGTAGCTGCCCTGTAACTAAATCACATTCACTTAACCCAGGAAAGAATGATTTCTAAAGAACTTCTTTCTGTCTCACAAGAGCTTAGTAGTCGTCTTGTTTATTTTCTGGCTGTGGTTAAAATTGCCGCAGTAGGGGGGGGAAAAGAAAAGAAAAATTGTTAATGCAGTTGTTTGTGTAGCTTGCCCTAGATATTATCGTTATCATTTTTTAATCTTTTTTTTTCTTTTTTCTAATGAGCAGAAGCAACTGTGAAAGGAGAAAATGCTGAAAACAAACAGTACAACTATAAATAAAATGAATTCTTTTCATGTGATGCAAGTCAAGGGAAAATCCTAGCTCAATACGCTCTGGCTTCTTGACACTCAAGGTGTGATCAGAGATTACTTATCATCCACAGGAGAGTGGGAAGCAAGTTAATTAAAATTTTCCACCCTTTCACTGAATGAAATGTCTCCCAGTTTGAGACGCATTATTTGAACACTTCTTTTTCAGTAGAGCTCTGGCACGTACTTTCTATTTCTGCTGGTGTTCAAATCCAATATTCGCTAGCTGGAAAGAGCATTGTAGTTTCGTCTTATGAAACTGTATGTTTGAAATCTTATTTCCATTGTCTCAAACAATAGTAGATAAAATAATTTTAATTATTGTATTAAATATAAAATGACTACAAGATGACTCTCTTCCTCTGCACCCATCCCCCAGTGTGTTGTTTGTTTAGAAGCATTTTTGCTTTGGAAAGCAGTTAATATGACACCAATTAAAGGTCTGTATAACCGTGACTCCTGCTGGCACACAAATTCCAGTCGTGGGATAGGATTGCAACCAGCGATTCGGGAGAGGGAGGAAGAAGTCATTTCTTGTGGTCTTAAAGAAAGCTTCAGTTACCTGTATTTGCAAGTAAGGAGCTTGAAGCCCGTGTGAATTACACCTGTTTATTCAGGAGTGACTTCTTTCTCTTGTCTATCATCTTCAAACACGGGCAATTATTAGGAGTGGTTGATTCCCCTGGGGGAGAGGTGCGGCGTCTGACTCCAGCGAAGCGTCGTGCGGAGTCGGAGGGAGCGTGTTAAGGAGCATGTGGAGCCGGGAGGAGGTGTGTGCCTCTGCAGAACGTACACCCTGCCTTCCTCCAAACGGCCCAACACGCAGATTGTGGTGTCAGGGACCAGCACATACCAAAAATAAGAGGTCACCTAACAGTTGCACAGCAGTCTTTCAACAGAGTTTTTTACATTTCCAGATTATTTTTTTTTTAATTCTTTAAACTTAATTGACTCTAATTTAATCTTAAATTTATTTTCCAATAACTTTACCCTTTTGAATGTGCTTACCTGCTCTTTCCCTTTCTGCACCCTTGGGGTTGTGCAGTGCAACATCAACTGCTGCAGATGATGCTGAATCCTGACAAGTCAGAAGCCAGCCGTGTCTCTCTGCTCAGAGCCTGCAGGGACAGGGGGCTGCGGCAGCAGCGACAGCGCGTCCCTCAAACCATTGGGTTCTGCGGCAGCCAAATGAGCTCTGTGCGGTATTGATGTCCTTCCTCATTGCTGTAATCTTCCTCTGATTTTTGACGTTTGCTGCACATCCTGATGCAAGGATGAAGGTTCCCCTTGCTAATCAACGACCTCAGGCAATGAATTCAAAACAGAAATCCTCTTTGCAACATAAGATGTTGCTTGGGGCACAAACAAGGTCTGCTGTGCCAGTCTTTCCCGACCTGCTAGTCTTCCACCCTCTGAATGAGTGAGCTCCTTCTGGTTTTTCCTCTACAAATGCTGTTTGATGGAGGGAATGTTTTGGTCAGATGCTTTTAAGTGTTCTTCCAGGCGCCTCATGGCAGGCTTGTGATGGTGGATGCTCTGACCTTAATCATAATGCTCATGTTGCATATTTTTGTCTTTATTTTTGGAAGGCGTTGTTGACCAGTCTCATAAATTTCGGCGTGTTATTAATGTGTTTACTGGAGACATTAGCTCTTAAACGCATCTAGATATGTCATAATTTTTGCATTACCCTTGGACACTCTATTTGAAATACTGGAAGGAGGGTGGAAATATCCATCTTATGGAGGGAGGTGGGAGTCTGAGGAGACTGAATCTACCACGATCACAGCTGTAGGATAAATCCTGATTACTTCAGGGGACATGAGTGGTATTGCTCCCCTCTTGCAGGACATCTCTTTCCTCTCCCGGAGGCAGCAGTTCTGGTCTGTACATGGTGATGTTCTAAGTAGCAGTATCTCTGTAAGTCCCTGAAAGCCTCTGTACAGAAATCAGAAGTAACATGAGTAGAGTGTTCTCTTGCATGCACTTTCTGGAGTAGAGTGTTCAAACGTTTTGCTTTTTAAGCAGGAGTGATACAGCTTCTTCAGCTATTTGCATTTGTACTCATGATCTGGTTTTTAATAAGTATAGTCAGGCAGTCATTCAGTTATGAAGATATCAAGTGACCTAAATTACATTCGTTAGAAGAAAGAAATAGCTGAGATTGGAATTCACTGAAATACCT
>KZ509542.1:4103-16734 GCA_002844005.1 Limosa lapponica baueri | reverse complement strand
GAAAAAAAAAAGAAATTGCAGTCAGCAAATTTTGCCCCTTTCCTTTCTCCTGAAAGAAAAAAAAAAGAAATTGCAGTCAGCAAATTTTGCCCCTTTCCTTTCTCCTTCGTTCTTTCTAATGCTTCATAAAAACACATCAACTTTTTCCTCCTGTTTTTAAGCAAGAACATATATATCTTTCTTTTCAGAGAGTTGAATTCTTGGAACTCATACCATTTTCATTTAGCTATTTTTACCCGCCCTGCTCCTTCCTGTATCCATGGAGTTTCATCAAAACATTGAATTCCAGTCTCTAATGACATAACCTTCCCCTTTCCTTCCTGTTCTCATGTCACCTCTCATTTTCTCACCAGCTCCACAGCCTTCTCTGATTTTTAGACTCTTTCTACTTCAGGCTTCTTATTTTCTTTATATACTTTGCAACAGCACTGGCCTCTTCTCTACCATGGGGAATATTAAGAAGTTACAAATTTCTGCATAAAACAAAAAAAACCCACCAACTGCCTCAGCTAAGAAGAACATCTTCTCTTCTTCCCTAATCTAGGGAAAAATCTGACTTCAAAGACCCAGTTTTGTCTAACAACAGCATCAAACTGGAATGATTTGACTATAATCACTCTATGAGATGTTTGGTATAAATCAGCTACAGGACAGCTAGAGTGAAATGAATAGAATGATTGTCATGTGAAGTTGAGACAAAGGGGCTGTGACATACATCTAACAACTTCACTGATTACACTTAACAATTAAACGTGAGATAAAAGTGCTCTTCAATGTATGTTGAAGTTACTTAATGGATTAGCAGTAGCAAAATATGCATGATAGTCTGGCCCTACGAGATCTTTCCACGTGCATATTACACTTTGCTACAGCTGCACATTTCTGCTAGAGAGAGAGTTCCTATGGTGCGTGAGTTTTAAGGGTGAAGGTAGGAACAGCGATCTGGCATAAACATTCCTTGTCTTAGAAAAAAACTGAACTGCAAATGGAATTCATTTGCTGATTTGCAGGAACAATGAAGTCAAGCAACAAAACTTTGCAAACCGTATTAAAAAGTATCCTCACAAGTATTTTTGCAGGAGACAGAGGTGTTTATGAACAAAAAAAAGAGGTGTAGAAGTTACAATTGCTCTAGGGCAAATTTTAACTGTTTTCCCTTCCTTACTAGGTTTCTCATTCATAAAAAATTGCTAGCTGACTTAGCAGTCATTGCACCACATGGGATTTTAGGTGCTTCTAACCATCTGTATGTATTTTTTCTGTTTGTCTAACTAATTTTCCATTTTCAATTAATTTGTCTTACTTTTATCTCTTTGTCTATATAATTAGAGTTATCTGGAACATCAAGCCTTTATCTCCGCAGGAGTAAGGATAGTGTATTTGCTCAGAAGTAAAGAATACAAGCTCTAGGCTATCACAAACCATTGTCATTCTCAGCTGGCAATACTAAAGAAAGTTCTTGATGCTATAAATCACGTTTGATCCTGACACTTTTTCCAAATCTGGATCCTGAAAGTTCAGAGTCCTTCCAAAAGGTGTCACTGAAGTTCCTGGTCAGGTTTGCTCTCAGAACACAACATACTCAGATTCACAGTAACAGCACTCAGTTAATCAATTTGAGCTCTACCCTGACAATCTGCCAGAAATTGAAAGCTTTTATGTAAAACTGAATCCTGTAATGTGTCAGGTGCCCAAAATTTTCATCAAATTCAATGGCTGAGCCATTGACTGGGATTCAAGGATTAGAATATTAATTTGTACAGTTACACCTACCCATAACTTCCCTATGGGAATGCAGTGCAGGAAGATTACAAGACTAAGTCAGCAATTTCTCAGTCCTACAGTCTTATCACTTGGTGCCCAGCTAAGTCTTTTATCAATAGAAAACAGTTGGAAAGCTTTATACAAAAAGTTATGATCCTGCAAGATTCAGAATCTTATTTGCACGATAAGCTGAGAAATTAGTTTAAAGTCTTTCCTGTGTTTAAGTCTAAAAAGAAAAGCTTAGTAACATACAGAAATGCCAAGTTTAGTCTTCTTACACACAGAAAATTTACAGTCTGTTTGGATCAATGCAGACTGTTTTGTTCTGGCCTACAGAATCTCCAGGGGGAGCAAATCCCGGTTAAAGAAAGCGTGCAAACAAGAGGTATATGATACAGATTTATACTGCCTTCCATTTTGTGTTCATACCTAAAAGAGCTTAATGACTGACCATATCAATAATAATGCTTTCTTTGAAGTGGTTAGTCTTACCCATGTTGGAGTTGTGTATGTTCAGGATTCACCTGCAATTTATCCATATGTAATCTTTTTCATGCCTCCCCTTCCTACTTACTCTACTCAGATCATTGACATTTTTATCAGTTGCAAACAAGTACAAAGACACATGGCACGATGGACCAGAACTGAATCTCTGACTCTTCCCCAGGTTGGCAAGGCCATTTTCAGCAAGTCAATTCTCTCTTCCTTCTTCCATAAAGTGGAAATGCATGAGAGGACTTCCTCTGTTAGAGCTTTACATGGAGCCATATAAAGAGCTGTGTATTACAAGAGGAATGTTGTGGTGTGGGCACTTTATCGGGTCATGTTTAGCACTAGATATAAGAGGACAGCTTTGTCGTGACCTATGGTGTTGCATATCTTAAGCAAGTTTTTGCACTGTGTTTTTATTCCTTTTCAAACCTGTCATCAAAAGGAGCTATCCATTTAAATTGCCTCTGTGAAGAGAGACTGCTCACTCCACAGAAAAAAACAATGAGGTCCTTAGAAGGGCTGGCCAGAAAAGCCCAAGTTCACATAGTTGCTTTGCCATTTTTGCCCATCACCCAATGCTTTTCCTTATATAATTGATTAATAAAGTCCCCAAAATTCCTCTGGAGAATGGCCAGGCCACAGATCCTGTTCTCATTTTAGTCCAGTTCTAGGAAAAGCAAGCCAGAAAAGATTGCATCTAAAAAGTTTCAGCTACCATTCCCAACACTTTGTTCCCACAGACATCTATCAATAACTGAGTAACTAGAAGGTCTGATTGCCTTGTTTTCAGAGGTGGGCAATGACTGGAGTCTGTTTGCACTGGTCTCAGGCACCTGAGTGAACAGCCGGCCAGATGGCTTTTTTAACAGATTCTGCTGCTACACAGTTTAAGCAGAGAGGAATATGCACCGTTTGTGCAATTTCAAAATCTTATTTGAAAGCACTTCATGTGTGCTACAAACACTTCCTTATACCTCCATGTTTCCCCTCCTTTCCAGTGCTTTGCCTTGCAGTGCACTGGAATGCTGGCTTCCAAAGGCATTTGAAGTGCTTGCAAATCTGTCTAAACAAATACATGGGCAGATAATCTAAAACAGAGCATTCCCATCTGTTGAATCTCTCCAAAGCTGACATTTGGTAATGACCATCACCTCCTAAAGTGCAGACTGCACCTCCAACTGAAGACAGTGCCAAGCATATTCTAATTTTCATTTGCAATATTTAACTTGGAAAGGCTCAGTGACAACTGCAGAGTAGAAGTTAACAGCCAGTTAGAATCGCTATTAGCATGCCAGAAGGAGGGTCAGGGAGGGAAATAAGACCAAATTAGCTGTGGTTTGTGAGCAAGGGAGGTCATCTCTGAAAAAATAACATGATCCCAGTGGGATAAACAGTACAGGAGATAAATCAGTAACCAGGCCAATCATGAAATACAGGTTCTGCAAATATTTCACAGAGGAATGGAAGGGGAACTAAGGAGCAAAACCATACTGACTGGTTAGATACAATGCACTCAGAGGGAGCGTACACTCTCTAGGAACATGACAGTGGCACAGGGTTGGTGGTCAACTAACTCCAAGGGATTGCTAAACTGAACACAAATCAGCCAATAAAAGACAGTTCACACATAGTAATGCTCAGCATTTGTGTTGTCAGTGGCTGAGCACAAAGGCCTCTGCACCTTAGCAGAGGAGCTGATGCTCTATAAGTCAAAGGTTACCTGCTTTATCTTGTGAAGTTGAATTTTGTGCTCACTAAACTCATGCTAACTGTCTTTACTAACATTTGGATTTTTAAGATGATGTTTCACAGACATTGGATTTGGTATAACAAGTTATGCTATTTGCAAAGTATAAAGATTTGCCTCGGGTGCTCTCAACAATGGACTCTGTTACTTAGTGCTCCCAGGTATCACTCCCTAGAAATCTAAAGTGCAGAAAGAAATCCAGAAGGTCTATATAATCAGTAAGATTCTGAAAACTTTCTTACCCACCTCTGACACAGGATGGCTGAATGCAAAATGCCTTGTGTGAATGGGCTTTGGCTCACAACAGCTCTTGAACCACCATCAGAAACTGCTAGTTGTCGGAGCCAAAACCATACAAAGCCCTTCTGACAATGTATCCATCTACAATGAAGTTCCAGAAACCTTTCCCTGAACTGGTCATTTACCAGCATACCTGTAGCCTCTGATTTCTTTCTGTACCACTTGCAGAAGTTTTAATTTTGGAAGCCACTATGCATATTGGCCATTTCCTGTTGACACAAGTAGTCAGAAGAGGGGAAACATCTGCATCTCTAGATGTTGCTGTAACTTAAGGGCTATCTCTGCACAGCCTGGAAAGACAGAACTGTTTCTCATGTGCTTTAACTCAAGGGAAACCTCTAGTGCCAACCTGCTTGACGTGGCTTAGCTCAGAGTGGAGGATCAGATCTGAACTGTCACAGACATCTTACAACATTCCACAAAATCTTTAAAGTACTGGAAACAGGAAAAGTACCAATTTACTGAAAGAACAATGAAGTGGGTCCTAAGAATGAGAGGCAAGGTAGAATATTTCCAGCTCCAAGTACTGAGGTTATTTAGCAGCTCAGTACTGAAGCAGCACCTGGTAGAATTTAATGTATAACCTCCATCTAAGGATTTCAACAAGTCCTCCATCAGGGTTTCAAAGCACTTAGAAAAGTTACAGTGAACTGCTAAACTGAGGCAAAAGAAAGAAACTAAGTAATTCTCTCAAAAAGCATAGGAGGTCTGGATAGAAGTGCAGATTTCCTGTGCTTTTAACCAGTCGTGAGCGCTCTGCCTCATCAAGCCCACGCATGTGATGGAAACTCATCAGAATCAAGGATCATTATGCAAGACAGAGGACACAAGAATGGTAAGACACATTCATCCAGCAACTCACTTAAGCCACAACGCAGAACAGGAAGTTTCACAGTCAGACTTTCAATTCCCACACCAAGTAAAATCAATCTAAATCAAATACATTTAAAAGAAAAAGCCTTGAATGGAAAAAACAGTCTCTTTATGCCACCCACTACCAGAAAGATCATTGTTCTTGTTTCAAAACCATTTCTGATTTAAAAGCTACTTGAATTTAGAAATCCAGGGATTGGATTATTTCTCTCTGTTTGAATTTCTACGCAGGAAAACTGAGTAATTCGTACAGCTAGCTAAGCCAAAAAAAAAAAAAAGAAGAAGAAAAAAAAGAAAAAGGCAGAGAGAAGGATGGATGCTGCTGGATTAAAATAAATTTATGCTGATAGAATAACAGTGTCAGACATCCCACGGGAACAAGCATTTTTAAAAGTCTTAAATCAGGCCTTATATTCCATGGGGTTTTTCCTCTCTCAAAAGCTTACTTCTCTGCTCCACAATAGTTTTGGGATCAAGCCTTTGTGTCTTGACATCAAATGTCATTGGTGGTATTTTCAGCACAGGAATTGCTGGAATGTCTCACATGTAGTGTTCACTATCCTTTTCCTGATACTGGCCACGAGTAGCTGCTTTACAGAAAAGTCTAAGACACTTCGAGAGACACCAATCCAAAAAAGAAGGCCCTCCTTCACCACCAAGACTTAAAAGGGTTCTCGTTTCCTCTCTGATGTTGCTGTATTTTGTTTTAAAGATCATCACTGTAACAAACCTGGGTGTTCCTGCTAGCCAGACAAATACCCCATCATTTCTGAATCCTTCCACGCTCTCAACTGTATATCCAGCAGTACACAGTTAAATATATATATATGTATGTGTTTGTGCTCCATGGTACATGTTATAAGCTCAAGTCTGCTTCCACACAGACAGGGAGCCGAAGTGAGACAGGTCCACTTCTGCACTTTCTTGTCTTTTCTATGCATTTCTTACCAATGAGGGATATCAGACATGACAGCCCTGGAGACTGAAGTCCTTTGTCTACACAAAAGGTCCAGTTCTGTCAGCAAGAGGGTGGGACTTCACTTTTACACTATTTCAACAGTGTGTCTTAAGAAACTTCCAAGAACCACCAGCAAAAGTTAAAGGAATGAGCAATATTAAGACTAACTAGTCAAGGTTCTTTCTGAGAACTACCAAGGAAACCAATTAGGACCAATTGCATTTGTCATTTAGGCTGGAACACATCTGAGACCATGTAACTGCTTATTTATGGGTCACTTAAAAATAAACCTATAGAAAACAACCATTAAGTTGCTACTAGCACATACTGGATTTGAGACAGCAATTAAAGTTTCTCATTTCATTAGCAAAGCAGTCTGTTAGCAAAGCACGCCAGTCCTCACCAAAAGCAAGCTCACAAAGTCTAGGGTAGGAAAAGGGTTACGGACATACATGTTCAAATGTCCACAAAATATGCAGTGCACTCTGTTCCCTGGAGTCATTTTATTATTATTTTTCCACTAGCAGCATTTCCACAAGTATACAGGAGTCAGAAAAAGAAATTTAATGGAAGCAGTTGTGAATCTGTCCCATCCACTTTTACCATCCACAGGGAAAAATATAGAAAAAGAATAACTGGGATAATCTAGGGTTTTTTTTTTCCCAGTGTAAGCCCTTAAATGTATTTTTTCATAGTTTTTAAGGAGATAGAGCACATTCTGAATATGTAAGTTCTCCAGAAGCACTGTCTCTTTAAAGTTGGAATGTGACTTTTTTTCACCCACAAGAAAAAGTGCAGTTTCCCAGGTTCTTACTGGAAAGTTTTCTTGGGAAAATATTCATTTCCAAAGCGTTGTTTTTACACTTTTGGTTCACTGGTTGTATGACTTTTATAATGCTTTAATAGTGTTTTTACTCCATGAATGTTTGTAATAACTTAATCCATCCTATTTCCTACAGTATCTGCTTTTAAGGATAATTACATCAATATGCCTCTGACATTTTGTAATCCAAATAATATTTTTTTTCTAGATTTTGTTCTCAGTTGGGTGATTCAAAACAAGACTTAATTGTACATTCCTGGCCCTCACAATTCTCTGAAAAAGCTGCTGCACAATAAAATGCAACGAATAACCCCAAAACATTGGAAACATGGATAATTCTGTGTACAATTTTGTTAAATTCTCACAGCTTTCTTTTCTAATTAAAGAATTCAAGATTAGCCATAATCTGCTGCATTTTCCAAGACAAAAATCTTATGTATATATTTTGTGTACACCTGCCCTAAAAAAGCTTTCTTTAGGTTTTGGGGTTTTTTTGTTTGTTTTCTTAAAAAAAGCTGCAATGGGATGTGTTCTGTGACAGGCTGAAAGTATATATCCATAATTAAATGCTATTGCATATGGCATTTAATAAAGACCCTAACCGTATCTATTACAACAGCAAACTATCCAAGAACCTAAGCAGATTGAATAGGCTTACACAAGTCTTTTTCAAAAGCTACACGCACTCTTCTGCAGAGGAAATATATTGTTCAACTAATTTCTTCCCAAACTCCTGTGCTATTTTGCCACAGTCAAGCCTCAAAACTTTTCACCAATTTTTGGAACTCGGGAATTAAATAGACTTCATGATTCCACGGACTGGTTTGGGAACGACTAGTTTACCATTTCTGAGTTTAGCTCCTCCTGTCTACACTAAGGCAAAAATGAGGCCTCCTCTGTTGCCTTTTCTGATGCGCCATTTACAATATAATCTAGCAAAATAGCTTTAATGTGCCTGTTGCACTTGATCCTTATTTAGAACATTCTGACTGTAAAGTCTTTTTATTAAATGTAATGACAGTGATATCTAATCATGTCGAACAAGATCTGGTCTTTATTGTGTAAGGTACAACACTGCCAGTAAGCAGTCCTTCTGCTGATGAGTTTGTGAAGTATGGGAGTGATGTAGAGATGAAATGACTCACATGGGATTAGTCAAAAGGCCAGCTTCAGGACTTGTGGCAAAAGCAGGTTTCTCAAAGCAAAGATCAGACTCCATTGTACTTTTCTGCCCCCGCACCAGATTAAAAGACAACATTGCAGACTAACTAGAAACATCTGGCTTTAACGCAGTAGTAGCTTTTATTGCTACTTAGACTACAGACACATTCTAAGACGGCCAAAGAGAATTTTGGTAGGCCTAACATCTATTGTCCTCTCAAAGGTCCTTTGCTTAATACTGAGCGAGGGAAGTGGTAAAGCTTCTTCTTAGCTGTTTATAAAGGAAACCAGAAGATCCTTTGATAAGATGCTATCTTCTTTCCTTCCTCTCACTGTATTCACTGTGTAAGAGGGGAATTTTAGCTTTGTGTTCCCGGTCCTATACAGCAATCAAAGGCTCTAAAGTGGACTTCTCAGGCACACAAGATCAGACTATTACCCATTAAGTCTCTTGTTCTTTGTAACATTAGAGATACTTCTATAACACATCCAATATGTATCTGGTGAAAATTGTTACCAGAATGTTTCAATCTCAAGCTGCCTCTCTCCGTAAATAAGTTACAGAAAGAAGCCAACTGACAGCACTTGACAACACGGAGCATGGTGCCAGAATGCAAACCAATAAAGTTTCTTCTTCTTGAATGTGACAAAACGCTTATTTTAAGCATACTGAGACAATAAAGTGCTGATTAACAAGCAGCATGTTCTTCAATGAAACTTATGAGTGTGTAGTCTTGTGTTAAATAGAGGAGACCCTGAAGGTACGCAGTCACCAGTATGCCAGCAGCTCCACATGAACGTATTGAAAGTTAGCTTTTAACTAACTCACATTAATACCAGTAACAGAGCATCTTCAGCTACGTGGAGGATTGACCCAGTGTCATGGGCATATTTTTCTGAACTATTAAGTGTAAATCCATGTGTAAAGTTTATTTCTCAACTAGCCAGCTTATAGCCGTCTCAGACACATCTACGCTGTCTGTAGTCACGTCTTTGCTACCTTATCCTGGTACAAATGGGTATATTGAGTCTTCAGGGATTGCTAGTGAGTGATTACTTCCCTAGAAATTATGATACTCTATTCGTAGATAGCCTAATCACACATTAACACCGTGTTCTGCAGAAATTAATATAGACAAAGCTGAAAATAATACTCACCCACAGAGTCTAAAAATAAGCACCAAAATTTCCCCTCCTCGTTTCTTTCTGATTTTTGTTTCCCCTTGGGTGATGACACCATTCTCCTTTCCGGCTCTCCTGAAATGCAGCATGTGCTCTGGGTCACAGACTGTTCTGGGGAACTCTTTTTTAAGGTAAGGTTATAATTTTGGGATATACTGTGTGAGGGAAACCAAATGTCTGTTTATTAGACCAGAATAAACAACAGAAGACATTGGTTTAACATGGCCTCAAAGAATCAGATACCTAGAAACACATTTAAATTTATAAATAAGATAGGAAGCATAGGCACATGCGTGATATGCACTAATTACAGTAAATGTGGGGGTTTCAGCTGCACTACCATGAAGAAATATACTCCTTCACAATATTTTTCATATGACAGACTCCGTTCAGTTTAGATCTGCAGCTCAGCCCATTTCAGACTTCCAAAACCAAGCCAATTAAAATACCAGAAGCTTATTGAATATTGATTGCTTTATACCATGCAATTTAATGCAGCCTTGTTTCATGCAAACACAGGAATTTTGAGAGCACAAGATCCTTAAAATCAGTAAAAAGGGTAATAATTTAACAGGGGTACTGCAGAAAATACTTGCAGTTCCCGCCAAGCAGACAAGCTTTCCAACTAGAGGACAAATGGAGAGGGGTCCAAATGAAACTACCTGATAATTAGGAGTAAAAATCCTAGTTTTGGGGCGGTTTCACACGTACTTCTGTAGTACTGATATGTCCACATAAATATACATTATGAACTAATAAATTCCCCAAAAACATCTTATGAGGCAAGTATAACAAGCTTCCGTCTCCCAGATGAAAAAAGTGAGGTCATTAGGTGTGAATACATATGGAGCTGGTTCTAGAAGTGGGATGAAAAAAATGGAGTTCTGGGATTACACTCCAGACTTGTTATTTTTGTGATATTTAATTTAGAGAATTTGGGGAAGGGAAGGGAGAAGAATCAGTTTTTCATTACACATTATGTATATACGCATGCAATCCCTGACATAATGTGTTCCCAACCTGGTCTAAGACCTACCTCAGTGCACACAGTAAAACTCCTCACGCCTGGAGGACTGAAGCAGAAATCCACGGCGGTGATTCTCTGCATGGAGGGCACACTGCACACCATAGGAATAATGTCATGCTGCCAGATGCATGCTCCATTACATTCTTCTAGTCCTGAAGGAAAAACACTTTAAATTCAGTAATATATAATATTCCTGTTAATGTGAGACAGGAGACTGGCAACACGCCACTCGCAGAGCCAAGCAATGGAAAAAACAGAGAACTAGCCCAGTCTCACAATCTGAAGCAGACAGACCTATTGTAAGCTGTCTCCATCCTTGGGGCTGGATGGTCCAGGCTGATTTATTAGCACAATATTTACAACTAACACACATGAAATACATTATGAGTAGAAATAAATCTCCTAACATGCACAGAGAACAGCTAAGATAAAAGAATGCATATGGTGAACTAGGTGAATGTTTGTCATTAGAAGTGTGGTACTAAAGCCAGAGCACATCTCTGGGGCAAAGGAGACTGTATATTTGCACTCATGTTTATCAATACTCTGGAAGACACGAGCTATTAGGCAAAGACTTTCAGAAAGATGTCCCATGGTTTTATTTTTTCTAGTGAATTCAAAGCTGATGAAAGATGCTGTGTTGAAAGCCCTAGGGAGGAAAACGCTGCTTGAAAGCAAGATTAGTCTTATGCCTATCAAAGACCCAGTGAATAACAGGCCAGGGTTCAGTTCCCAGGTCTTGCATTATCTCAGACAACATTCTTAATTTTTGTGCACCTGTGTTCCATCTCATAAACAGGTATAAGTATGAAATAAGATAAGAAAGGGCTAATTTAAGGCCAGATGGGACCACTGTAATTAAGTATTCTGACTTACTGCATCACACTACAGGCAGTAGAAATTCCCTGAATTAATTCCTAAATTAAATCATGACTGAACAGATAAACTCTTCAGAAAAACAACCACCTCTTACTAAATAATGTGACTAGCAAATGGGGATGTCAATTCTAGTTTCTCTGTAATTAGAAAAACCAGAACCTACTCCCAAAAGAACTGATGACAATTTCCTGCTGATGACTCCTGCCTTTTGAACCTTGTACAGCAGACTACATCAACCAGGCTCCTCTAAATCTCATTTGGTTTTAAAGGGAATGTGAGGCAGCTATTGCTTAAATGCATCTATATTTGACAAATATACAAAGCTGCATTGGTCATAGATTGTATCTCATCATGTCCAGCCAACCCAATTAGGCCAAAACAGTTTCTTGTAAGGACCTGGATTCAGCTCTTCCTTTCACGCTAAGGTTTAACAGTGCCATTTTTTTTTGCAGCTCTTTGTGATGTTGACTCTTGCTCAGTGGGATCAGGACAGAAGCTAAACCAGCTCATTCTATGCCAGGCACAGAACAGCCACAGAGAGCTGTGAAGCTGCTACTTTACCTCACAATTTTCTGATAAAACATCTGATTCCAGTATGGTAGGACATACTAATAAAAAATAGGCTAATAATGGAAACAGTCTGTGGTACAAAACAGAGTAACTGCTTTAGGTAACTAAACATACTTCCTGTCCTACACCAGCATCACAGCCTGTTGTTTCAGCTACTACACATCTCTTTCAGAGTACCTTCCACTGATGAAAAGGGAGCAATCAAATTTCTGCAAGAGCAGCACAGACAAACTGAAGGAATGGCAAAGTGGATTTGGGAACAGCAGAGGTCAGCTGGGGAAAATACTCCAAAATCAGCCCAATTTTAAGTTCACTCATGAAAGAAACAGCAGCACGAGTTACCGTTTGATAGCAGTACTGTTTGGATGAGGCAGGAAGGCATCAGCTGTTTTTACTGAAGTAGTCTAGATGGATTTTCTTTACAGATGCTGGGAGCCACAAGCTGGCAGCAAAGGAAGGCAAACACCTACTGTAATAGCTCTGACGAGGTGTCGCAGTTCTGTCATAACAAGATATATTCCAGGCAGAATGACCTTCACATTGACAATGTCACAAGATAGTTTCAGTTCAGTGGGTATAAGACAATGTAAATAAACCAAACTCAGCCCGTGTCTGATACAGTAGAATTATAGTTTATTTTTTTCCAAATGTCATTTATTTAATTGTATTTTACTGTCAGGTCTTCTAAATTAATCCCATTTTATACTTATTTTATCAAGTTAAGCATTAGTGAAGGACAGAGGGAGAACAAATATGAAAAAGGAAAGAATTTAGGAAGGGTAGCAGGGACATACTGCATATTTCCAAGACATTTCCATAGTGCAACAAAACTATTATGTCACTAGATTGCAACTA
>KZ509539.1:0-12520 GCA_002844005.1 Limosa lapponica baueri | reverse complement strand
CTCCCCACATGTGTAATGAATAAATAAAGATTGTGAACAGCAGAAGCCACGTTTCTTCTGAGTGAAGTCTGTCTGCACAGACACACCATATGAATGAAACCATTTTCAATTCACAACTCTTATTAATTTGGTGACAGAAGGGGAGAACACAAGACTGGTGGGTACAATGAGCTAATTGGATAAAAGGCATGTGAAAACACTATACCTATCATGTACCTTGTTAGCATATGCAAATGAGATAATTATCCAGGCTGGTAGCAGTTAGGCACAGTAATACATAGTCCATGTGAACTGTCCACAAATATTTTTGAGATCAAGAAATGAAAGTAAATTATTTAAACATCCTAATTGGTTGCCAAAAGGAAATTCATTCCGGCTAGAACTTAATTCAGTGTAAAGTAACATAACTCATTTGATCTCATTGAAGATCAAAAAAACACAACCATATACAGACAACCTTGGATTAGGACACATTGTTTGTATATATTTACTACACAAAGTTGTTATGCAAAAACAACCTAACTGAGATGAAGGCTCTGTGAAATCGTTCGTTGCTATTTCTCATGTGCTATTAGTGAGATGAACACTGTCCTGCTCGTGCAAGGAGCCACCAGATCTTCCTAAAATCTGGGTTTGCATATAGGATTTGTACAAGTCAAGTGGATAGTCAGGCATTTCTCACTTCCTCAATTGCACTCAGTGATTTTGCACTTCAAATGCTTTTTGCTTACACAAATTTAGGCCAGCCTCTCACCTTTCAAACTACTAATGTACCTCGGAGACATTTTCTAGGGAATTATTCAGGTAGACAACATTTTTTCTACTTGATTTGCTATGAAATGACAAGCACTGTTAAACCAAAGGTTAATCATTGATTAAGTTTAATGACACTAAAAGAAACAGGTCATGTGAGAATGCAACTGCACTTTCATTTTTGCTGTCACAGGTCATTTATAGCTTTTGATTCAAATTCCACCCCACGCAAAGAGTTGCTAACAACATCCTACTTCAAATTCTAATGTACTACAACTGCAGAGCAAGCATGTGAGCTGGCAGTAATCAGGGCATTTGTAAAGCATACACAGATTCTTTCATTCATCCTGGCCATTAAACTGTTCGAAAAGATTATTTTATTGTTCTGCATTAACAGGCAGTGCTTTTGACAACTTGTTTTACAGAGAAGTGCCCCATTTTATGTGTACGCAAGACTGTTATGTCACTTTCATGCATTTAAGAACCTCAAACTCATCATCACCTGCAGTTCTTCCCACTTTGGTAGGGACTCAAAACAAAAAAACAACAAATAAAGGAAACCAGCTTGAAAAGCGAGCATTTATTTTCTCTGTGACTGATAGCTCTTGTGCCCCAAAATACACGAGGAGCTTAAAAGCCAACTGTAAGTTTCCATGCTTCATTCAGGGATGGCTACATCAGCAGGGAGCTGCTCATAGCAGTAACAGAGCTTTCTTCTGATCTCATCCTCCTTTGTACCATTTGGTTCCAGGATATGACTCTTCCTTTACACCAGCAACAAGGAGATCAGAATCAAATCTTCCACCTGCTGAGGGAGCGTTAATGGGCATTGTTAATCCAATATGCATCTATGCTTTGGCCTACTATCCAAAATAATTAGCCCTCTAACAAAGAAAGGAGCCTTTGAAAACTTAGACGTGGGCAGGAAATAAGCAATAGAAGTAGACCATGAGGCTTATAAGGCTATATAAAGCCTCTGTAAGCTGTCTTTTCTTCCTTTTCATCCATGTAATATGAAAAAGGGTACTGCTCTAAGCTTTTGGGCACTTACATCAGGGCTTACATGTTTTATGCACAAATGTCAAAGGATTTTCAAAACTGATGCTGTTTGAAAGAAAAAACATAAAGACAGTGATATTGGGCTTGACCTAAAAAGTCAGGGTTTCTGTTACAAAGAGCACCTCTACGCAAAGGGGAAGTGTGCTTTCAAAAATCTAATGGTGGGACAAAAGAGATGAGATTGCCTTTAGCTGTAGATCGTACATGAATTCAGGGATGAATCTGGCTCTTTGGAACTAGACCATTGCCAGATGATGCAAAGCTGTGGAAAATGGTTTGTCTCTGAAGCATGGTACTGAATCGTCATGCAATGGGCAAACCACTCCAGGTGTTATTCGATGAAATGGGCTGTTGGTATAGATCAATCACCAGAGTTGATCCCAAAAAATTGGCTTTAAAATGATAGCAGAACTGACTGAACAAAAGGAATGCCTTGAAGCATTAAAGTATTTCTCTTTTCAAAGAATGCAGCAAGCATTGTTCAAATATATAAAACATGAAGAGAGCTTCTTATATATATATTGTTCTGCAATATTGACATGATTTTTCCCCTTTAAGTCTAGTTCAGGAATGATCGTAAAAAAGTCTGCATTACAATTTTTCATTTTCAGTGCTGCAGTGTTGGAGCATTGCCATGGGCTTTTTGAAGAGTCACTCCACATCCACATCTATTTTCACCCTTTCAACCCAGTTCTGTATTGTTACTGCTGACTGGTGGAGCTGCCTTTGAAAACATACAAAGCAGGTGATTTTCAATTGTGTAAAGCCATGTTTGGCTTTAGGCATTTGAGTTCATGGGAATCGCCTTTCAAAGCGCCTGGTCCAAAGCATAGCGAAGTCAATGGAAAATCTCCAGGTGACTTCACTGGGCCTTGGATCCAGTCCAAACTCCGGAGCCTCAAAGTCTGGAAGTCTCAACTGGGCTTGAAGTTAGTCCTAATTGTTCAAAAACAGAATAAGAATTGAATAAGAATTTTGAAAGGTCAACCTCCTCCACACATGCTGTATCTGATTTTGCAATGACTTGAGAGTCTCCTTGAAGGCTGCGGGCGTTCAGCACCTTGCAAAATGAACTGCCTATCTTAGGATAAACCCTCTCACAAAAGTCACAGCAGTAGATATGCCGTGGATTCACTACGTTGTCTCAGTCTTCCTCTGCCAAAATTCATCCAGCCGTGCAGTTTAGTCATCTTTAGCCACAAGTTGTGGTTGTGGCTCATCTGCTGAACTTAGAAAGCCACATGGAAATTTACTTCTAGGAGACTATTCCCTCCAGGAATCATCTAAGAAAAATAAATTAAAAAAAACCCCAAACCAACAAAAATACAAAAAATTTAAATTAAAAGTGTGATCTGATCTTCAAAACAATTCTTTACCCATAAAGTTCCCACCCAAGGAACCAGTTATATGCGTGTTTCAAGGAACCATATTGTTTAAAGAAACTGTAAATGTCACACAGTTAAAAGAGAGAGATGCAGCTAGATTTAGTTAAACAATTGACTAATAACTCAGTCAACAATATTCTTATCCTAGGTAGTAGTTATCAGCTTAGACAGCTGTTACAATCTTTCACTGTAATACTTAAAAGGCAAACCACCAAATTCAATACCATATTGTTTGTGTAGTAGTGTTTGTTTAAAGGTAAATCACTCATAAAAGTGTAATTTCCTGCTGATACATAATGGTGGATAGCGGCAGGAAGTCGGTCCGAGCAGACGGAGACCCTGAGATATGCAGCACTAAATTGCCAGCAGTACTTTACCCCAGCTCTAAACTGATTGTGTTTTTACACCCAGTCACACCTAAATTAGCACCAGCATATTGGGCCTTCTTGCAGTCGCCTCTTTACTCTTTGTGCAACAGCACAAGATAAGAAAAACTGCTACAAGCGACACAATGAAGTCATGTTTCTCCAAATAACGATTCCGTTCCTGCCAGGGAGACCCTGCTGGGCAAAATTCCCTCCCCAGTCCATTTTTCTTATTGATTTGTTACAGAATCGTACTTAATATTTGGGTTTCCTTCTGCTTGCCCTGGGCTGACACACTACCTCATAGGATTTCATCATTTTTGGAACAGCTAATTGAAGCTCCCAAATTCACAGTGGTTTCTGAGTGTCAGCAGCATAGGCAGAGGGCAGGTGTTGTCAGCTTTGGAAGAGCTGTTCTAGATTCATCTCACTATAGCCAAAAATCCCAATTAACTTGTAAGCACTGACACTGTATCAGGCATAGGAGGAAACGTGCCCCGAGAGAAATCACCTATTGTTCCCATCCTGGTCCTTTGAGCCGAATGCTTTCTGCCCAACTCTATCTGCCTAAATCTCAGGTTGCTGAGTCCAAGCCAGCTCTCCGTGTGATACATTTTAAATTCTAATCAATAATTTAACAAGCAGGCAATTCATGCTGCACACTCTGTGTACCTTTTTGGGGCAGAATGAATCGACATCCACCTCTCAGATGGTCCCTAGTGCCCAAGGCGGGTGGATATGTATTTTACTTTCCTGCATTTCCCTAAAGAGATGTCCTGGGATGCCATCAATATGCCTCAATGGCCTGGTGCCAGAGCACTCTCCATGTGCCATAAGAAAGCACTGGATAAAATCTTACAGCCTATAGTTCAAGCCCATGCAGAATGGGAAGGAAAGGACTTGCGTCGCATCTCTCACCCTTTCTCTGCCAAGAGCCTAATTGCTCAGCCAGCTTAAGAGAGGAAGTACAACTTGTGTCCTCTGCTCTCTCTTACCAGTCTGTACCTGAAAAGCCAGATCCAGCCAGACCTGGATCTAAGCCACAGTCTTCAGAGGAAATTCTGACAGGGTGAGGATGTTGAGCCTTGTTTAGTAGGAAGGGCAGTTTCTGTGGAATTTGTACCGAGACTCTCTTGTTCTTTTGGACAGGAGAGACTTCTGATACGTGCATTTGCAGATATGTTTTACAGAATTCCTTTTAGCAGTCCTCAGAAAGGAAATAGGAGTCCACAAAGATCACAGAAAAGTGAACTACTCTGCTAAATTTAAAATCATAAAACATTAATAGAAGGCTAAATTGGAAATCAGTTCCATCTTCCTCCATCTGCCAAGCTCTGCTTTCTCAGCAGCAAAGCATGTAGCTCAGGGAAATTCTCCCATCTCTCTCCATTTAGGTTTGATGTTATCAGCTTTTTCCTGTCACATACAAAAAATTACCTTTAATTAGCTCAGTTTACAGCTATACTACCCAGTCTTGGAAACTTGTTTTGGGATATGAGGAACCAGTTGTCTTCTCAAGTGCCTTATGAATCATCAGCAGCAATAAATACCTCAAAGTCCTGCAGCTCAGGAGGGCTGTCTGGCGTAACTGAGGCCAGTACTTAGTCCTGGAGATGGAGCTCCATTGAACATGTCATTCCTCATGCACAGTCCCATATCTAGTCCAGTTCAGCCATCACTGCTCCTAGGCTACCTCAGCACTGAGAGGAACAAGAGCAAAAAGCTGCCTTGCCTTCCTGCCTCAACAAGTGTATCCCAAATTATGACCTAGGTAAAAGACTTGTTTGCCTAAAAATGCCCCTTTTTTCCCCCTCCTTTTTTTTTTTTAAACAAATGCTTAAGGAACGTGGGTTTCCAGTGCCGTGTGAGCTGCTCACATTCCCTAAAGTTCATGTTGTTAGAAATGAAGGGGGTTCATTTCCTGATAAGTTGGGTGAAAACCTTTTGCACGTTGCATAGTTCACAACTAAATATAGCATTTGTCAATGCTTTCTTCACCCAGAGGAAGAGAAGGTTGTCTATTAGTTTCCTCTTCATTAAACAGTTGCTAAAATAAAACATCTTTGTTTAATTGAATGCCTCTGCAGGCTCAGTCAGGTGCAAGTCCTATTTCTTCAAACAAAAGGATAACAAAGGAAACATGCAACTGCCATATAACCTTCTCATTTGCTTTGAGGAGAGGAAGAGTTACAAGCCAGTCATACATCTCCCTCAGTGCTTCAAGGACAGAAGGAACAGCTGTCAGTCTGGGGGCAGCAGGATGGAGGAGGATCACACACTATATAAAAGCAGAATGGGATTTGGAGTTAAATTGCCATCAGCAGGGGAACGGGTTGGAAAAGGCTATGAGGGTCATAGTTTTGTCATGGCAATTCTCTCTGCTGGACCATCAGGATTCTGCTGTGCTAGGTGGTTCCTCACCCAGAAAGTTCACTTGAAGCCCAGTGAGATTTTCCAATGACCCTGGTGTGAGTGAAGGTGCCATAATTTGGCATCACTTGTGCAAAAATGGACCTCTTTGTTATGAGGATCGAGCTACTGGCCTGAGTCAAGGATTGGGTAAATGTCTGTCCCTTTTTAAATAAAAATGATTTCTTATTATTGTTTGCCCTATAACCCTGACTGAGAACAAGACCTCTTCATGCTTACAGAGGCAGACCCTGGCCCTACAGACTTGCATTAGAAATCAGTGAGAGAGATGTAGTATGGCAAAGATAACGTAAATGGGAAGAGAAGGCAGGGAAAGGCAAGGAAAGAAGAAAAGGAATTAGGTTGTCAGAAATCACACAAGAGGTGAGTGGCAGAACCTGAATGCTGATTAGGATGCTAATGATAAAAGGTAGGAATATGGGCAAGTAATTAAGAAAATCTCCCTGGAGTTCATCACTTAGCTGATAATAAAATTCAGAGTTTCTGAATAACACTCTGTTATTCATAACAACAGAATCCAGAATAACACACTCTGTGAATAACATACATAGACCCATGTTTTTGCAGTCTGCACTCCACAAAAGCATAGGAATATCAGGCTTTTCTTTTCTTAGTTCATCAGGTCTGAAATTGTTCTCCCTTCAGCAGGAATGACTTTGTGGAAAAGCACCGAGTTATACCAGCATGGTATTCAGCATAGAGCAGAAAAGAAGCAAGCCACCTGCCTTGCAGTCACAGCGAGACTCTGCCTGTGTTCCTGATGTAAGATACGTTTGCTAGCCTGTAAAATAATTCCACCTGAACCTGAATCTGTCCCCTCTTCCCTTCCTCCATATCCGAAATGGTACAGCACAGGCAAAAGCCTCACACTGATCTCTGGCTGTGGCAGCCCGTGTATTCATAGCTCGCCAGGCCTGAATGTCTTCTCTAGCAGTAGAAGAGAAAATCTGGACAATGACTGCACTTCATGGATTTGTAATCATACAGGTTTTAAGGCCAGAGAGGCTGTCATGATCTCATGATCTGATAGTCTGACCTTTGGCGTAACCCAGGGCAGAGAAATTCAAGCAGAAGTTCCTGCACAACCCTGTGGTCTCAATTTGTGGTTGGTGGCGGTTTAGAAACCACGGCTTGCTCCGGTCTCCTGATGATGGAGAATCACCACATCCCTGGTCAGGTATTGCAGTGGTTTGCTACGCTCAGTGAGTCACCTTAACACAAATCCTCTTAAGCCTCGCAGGCCTCTTAGCTGCTTGCAAACCTGGAAACCAAGACATTTTGCAGATCCTATTTCAGTACAATGCAAATAAAAATCTCATCTTGGGTCTATTTCTCAGCCTAACGCATCCAACACAAATCAGAGCTGGTGCTCAGAATATATAGATATTCTCTATGAAGTGTCACTGAAGAGAGGAAAACCTACTTTTTACCTGCATCACAAATTTACAAGCTGGTGTATTATCCAACCCAGACACTGTTATTTAAGCCAGCCTTGGCCTCAGAGAGAAGGTCTGACTTTGCCAAGAGGCTCCTAAGGACATCGAAACTGAATTTCTCTTCCTATTTGAAAACATCTCTCACTGAAACACTTTGAGGGAAATCACAAACGCAGGAAACAGCAGCTACAGCACCGCATGTTTGTCTGTGTAGAAGGAATGCGATGATATCATTTTGGAATGTGCTTTCTTTCTCAGGTTTTTGTTTTGGTGGCAGGAATGTCACTTTCTTAAAAAGTAAAGCACATTCTTGGCTGTTCTCTCCCTCCCCCCACTTCCAAATTTTGCCTACAAATCAATATTCCTATCTCCTGCCATGTGTTTTTCCCAACCTGTCAGATGCCTTTCTCATGTTACTAGTGCAACCATCTGATGTCAGGCATCCCAACCGGCAATTATAAATAGCCATTTACTATTAGCTAGAGGGTTTATTTCTACAGATATAAGTTTCAAGATGTTCTTTGCTATTTTAACTTGAAAGCGTTATTTATTTGTGTTTGGCATGGAGGATTTGACCATTTAAAACATGTCCATTTCCATCACGCTGTGGTAAAACCCCAAGTGAAACCTTAGCCCTCTGAAAGAAACCCTAAATACCTCATGTTATCCATTTTCAGAGGAACCGAAAGGCATGTGATATCCTGTCCTGTTCTCCACGAATCTGACTGCGCACCTCTCTTTTACAGCTCTGCCTGAGAGTGCCCATTTCCCAACGGACATACCTTTATAGCCAGGTAACGTTTGTTAGTGCAGGTGAAGCCTGACCAAGACATGAAGATTTCCTTTGCCACGCTTTTCTGTGGAACTGTCACTTTTTCCCCATTTAAACCTAATCCATGTGTTACGAATGGATTATATTTTATATATATATATAATATTCTTTTATATATATACACACATTATCCTACATCCCCTATTACATCGTGCTTTTGTGCTTCTACTTCTAGTTGCTGGTAAGCCTAACTGAAGGTTAAGCAATACGCTAAACCAGTGCCTCAAGGCCTGCAAGGACCAGTAGCCCAAAGGGACTGAGATGCTGGGGACTGCACCTGCAGCTGCTCCTCGTCCTTCCAAGAGGCAAACCCTGTCTCACCATGCCAGGTTGTTGTCCCTGGGAGCACCTTCCATATCATGGAGGAAAGAAAATATAAAATTGCCCAGGAAACAAACCTTCAGACAGAAGAATCTAAGAGTTTAACACTCTTTTTCTCATCTGAGGTTGCTTCCTGCTGTGGATCTCCATGCTTTGCAGCTGATTAGGACAGAAATTAATCCAGTGTCCCTTTCAGGAAACACCACCGGGGAAGCTCTACATGGTTGGAAGGTTGCCTTGTCCACACGGGGAAGATGAGTATGGCATTCCCAAAAGACAAAGACGGTGCCTCAGAAGCTCGTCCTGCAGCAGTCTAGGACCTCTTCAAACAGCAAGTGGATCCTTGCTGGTTGGCAGAACAGAACGAGGTTCTTGTACAACCTAGCAGCCAGAGCCACAGTGTTTAAATTTTGATATTGAGAAGGGCAAGGTGTATCAAAACAGTGAGTTACAAAAATCCTACTGATCCCTAAAACCAGCATGTTTTCTGAAGCGTGTGCTTCAGCAATGAACGTCTGGTAAAAAATACAGCAATACGGCATTACAGCAGGACATGGCCAACACGGGACTCAATTCAAATGCAAAAACGTTGATTCCTCTGTAAATGAAAGCTGACCCCAGAAAGCTGAGTCTTAAAGTCTTCTCCTAGCATCTCTCATGCCTCGAAGATGACATGGCGTGTTTCCTAGCTCTTTATTCTCATAAAACAGTAACATTGTCATCAGTCAAACTGCAATTTCTGATCAGGATCATCATATCTACAGTAATGAACCCGGCACTACCGAAACCCAATTCACTGTCCTTGATCTAATGTTCTGTCTGATCTCCAGGGTCATTTCCAATGAACGCTACTGCGTTTTTTTATCATCAATGTCTTTCCTTTTCTTGAAGAATGTTTGACAAAAGGCCAAGGATCTGTAATTGGACAGAGAATCAAAATTATCTAATATAATCAACGACACTGCAAGATCAAATATTGTCTTTGCACTAACAGAGCCATCGCTACAAAAGAGCTAAGAAGCCTGGCTGGGCAGATGTAATCCTGCAAGCATCAGCTAATATATTTTCGTAAGTCTTCTCTACTAGCTACAAAACGATTATGCAAAAACAGAGGCTTCCTACTGACTTAAATCAGGATTGTGTGTGGGTGTAAGGGTGTGCCTTCGCTGGAGCAGTTTACACGGCAAGGGCCAGAAATCCAACTCAACATGTCTCTGTATTCTTTACCAATTAGATAAACCAGTAATAAGTTCATAATTGCAATTCCACAAGGCAATTTTGTGTGCCTGGGAGATGACAATATGCATGCAATTAAAAGAAGAAAGCTTTTCATCCCTGCAGACTACATTACTGCATACTCCCGTCTTTTCTATTTGCAGCACACGAGCACAAGGGAGGGCAGGGGTCACCCTGAGCAGCGTGGAGGTACCCAGAGGGGAAGAGGTAATCCTCAAGGCTGTAAATTCACTGAGTTCAGTTCAGCAGTAAATATGGAAACGCAGCTCGGATACGCTACCTTTTCTTAGCAGTTTTCAGCTTTTGGTTGTGTGCAAGAGGCAATGTCTCGGGATAAGGTTCTCAGATCTAGTACAACAAACAGGGTACGAAAAATCCCTTTTACTCTGACCATCTTTGAAATAACAAAGAAGTTCAATTTCTGAATTATTATATTTAAGCTGTCTTTCAACTTTCCTTTTTCTCCTGACAGCTTTAAATCTCTCTGTGGGTGGAGGTCTAATGTCAGCACATGCAATTCTATACTTTAATCATTTTTTAACTACAAGATCAAAGCAAGTAGGTTTTTATTACTCCAGTGTCCAGTACTTCATAACTTAACTATTGAATGTCGGGCAACAGCTTTTCTCAATGCACTGTGTTAAAATAAATCTTTCCAGCTACACTCACGTTCCACCAAGAGAAGTACTGGAGAAAAAAAAAAAATTATTCATCATATGAAAATTATTGGTAGTACATATAAAATATAACAAATTTGTTTCTACATTTCCTCTGGGGCTGTGCGAGCAGTGTACTGTCAAGGAAGAAAGCTGGTGGCAGACATCGTTAACATCTTCATCTTAAATTTTCATTTCTAACACTTTTCCTCACTTTCCCTGCTCCCACACAGGAACTGAGAGAAATTAATAGCTGGCCCGTAGCCAGCCTGTCTGGGTGAGCAGTCCCCTGGGGTATTATTCCTCTGGCCACAGCAATGCAGAGCCATTGCACAAGAAGAATGAAGGCACCTTTTACCCCCCTGGTGTCAGTCCCCCTCCACCTGTGCCTGAGTCCTGTCTAGGTTGCTGGTCTCTCTCCATCACGCTGCCTATGGGAATTCCTCCCATCCATTTGCTAGTGTCTCACTCTCATGGCTGGGTACCACAAGAATAGTTTTCTGGAATTACTGCACACTTGTTCATTTATTGACACCACTGGCTTCGAGTTTGGGACAAAAACTGCAGGACAGGGCAAAATTTTGATCACTCCTTTATAACTGCTGGGGGAAAGATTTCACTTACAACGCTACGTGACTTGTTAATGCGTTCACTGCTGCTCACAGGGAAGAGACTTAATCTCACGTAGCTGCCCAGAGGAATTTTAACAGCATCTTATTGTGACGACAGCATCAGCTCTGAGCTTTTCTGCAGGTGAATCCCTCTGGGCACCTGGGCAGTCCCACCGACCCTCGCCATTCAGCTGCTCTGCACGGACGTGGGTTTGCCGGGCTGCATTTCCACCCGGGCAGAGCACGCACAACACTTTGTTGTCGGGTTGAAATCCTCCCAAATACTTCTCTGTCACAAGCTGTTCCAATTAAGAAGGCATGTAATAATACCCCTAATTACATTTTACTTTGATGAGAGATCTAGGCTTTTTTTTTTTTTTTTTTTTTTAAAAAAAATGCATGTTGTATAGGGTTAGGAGAATCTTCATTTCAATTCTTTGCATATTTTGGCACGAGCCGTGTCTCCGCCCTTCGGCGGGCTCCAGGTCCTGCAGGGGCATGTGCATCTCTTCTGCTACGGCAACCCGGGTGCCAGACGCCAGCAGAGCCATGCGGGGTTATTTTATGCTGAATCACCCCAATGCTAAATCTGCGAGCTCTGACAGCCCCAGCACAAGAAGGTTAAAAAAGACTCTGAGCGGTCTAGGGGCTTGGATGGAGGGGTCCTGCTGTAAAATGCTCCCTCCGAGCAGTCAGGTTCAAGCCAGCGCTTACAAGGAGATTTATATTTTGTTGATTACAAGGGTAATAAGCCACAAACACAAATTCAAAGAGTAAGAGTCAACCAAATCCATGTTCTCTTTGAGTGAGATAAAATCTCTACCTTTTACACGCCTATCTATTGATGTGTTCCTGGATAAAATATGTAATTTTAATTAACTGAAAGTACCTGCCTTTTATATTGAACCTGGTGCTAAAAACAAAGAAAATCATACAGCACAAATGCCATGTTGGCTGAGTGCATCTCTCTGTTTTGTGCTGAGAAATTGGTATGTGCACTGCTTTCCTCTCAATCAATACACATTTGCGTGTAAGTGAGGACCATAA
The DNA here is from genome assembly GCA_002844005.1 of Limosa lapponica baueri. NCBI lineage: Eukaryota > Metazoa > Chordata > Aves > Charadriiformes > Scolopacidae > Limosa > Limosa lapponica. The sequence continues at coordinate 389 of KZ509539.1, read as the reverse complement.
AAATATCCACATCACTTTGCTAATTCTCTTGCCAAACAGGCACAAGCATTTATATGTTAAGCTTCTCTGATGCAGGCTCTGCAGATAAATTTCTGTCTATTATTGTAGCAGCTATAGTGAATGCAATTACCCCTAAAATAAGGACAGAAAAGAAGAAAACCTAAAAACAAATGTCAAGACAGAACTGAAGTTAAGCACAAGGAAATTAGATTCTTCACTGTAATTATTTAATGCTATTCTAGTATGAAGTGTTTGTCTCTATTATTTAAACTATTACGTCAAACCATCTCCATTTAACACACATATGTAAGTACAGATGGAGGTACACATATTATATTTATCAATGTATCTCAAGAATGCTGTGTTTTTGTTGGATCTCTCAGGATTAT
>KZ509537.1:4521-14884 GCA_002844005.1 Limosa lapponica baueri | reverse complement strand
AAACGGGGGCCGGGAGGCACCGTCCCCACTCACCGTGCCCTTCCCTGTCCCTGCAGAGGCGGCAGGGCATGTGCCCGCGGTGCTGGCAGCCCTCCTGGTCCTGGCGCTCCTGGTGCTCCTGGCTGGGCTCTACGTCCGATGCCGCTTGAGCATCCTCCTCTGGTACCGCAACCGCTACGGGGAGCTGGAGATCAACGGTGAGCCCCCAGGGAAGGGCACAGAGGCAGTACCCCCCCTTGGGAAAAGCTCCCTCCCAACACACAGAGCCCTCCCCGGCGTGACACCCCCCTCTCCCCATGGCTGTCCCCAGACGGGAAGCTGTATGACGCCTACGTCTCCCACGCTGCTGCCCCTGATGACCGAAAGTTTGTCCACTTCATCATGAAGCCGCAGCTGGAGAACCGCTATGGCTACAAGCTCTTCCTGGACGAGCAAACCATCCTGCCCAACTCAGGTAGGCACCGGCCCCGCGGGGATGGGCAGAGGGGTGATGCCAGCACCCGGGGCCTTCAAATCCCTTTGCCCGCAGAGCCCTCGGCCGACCTGATCATGAACGTGAGCCGGTGCCGGCGTCTCATCGTGGTCCTCTCCGTCGCGTACCTGGAGCAAGACTGGTGCAACAGCAGTTTCAGGTAGGGGTGGCTCCTTCCTGCTCCCGGAGAGAGGAGCCAGCGGGTCCTTCACCCTCCTGCCACACTTCTGTCCCGCAGGGAAGGGCTGTGGAGGCTCCTGGAGCTTTCCAAGAAACCCATCTTCATCGTCTTCGAGAGCCAGTACCGGGATATCACCCACCCTGCCATCAGCCTGCTGAAGCAGCACCGGAGCACCGTGACCTTGCTGGTGTGGCGAGCAGGCTCCATGGTGAGAGCTGAGCACCCCCATTTCCCTCCCCAGCGCCCCGGTTTGGGTCAGTCCCAGGGCTGTTCCCTGTGCCACGGTGCTCCTAAAACGTAGGTTAGGGCACTCGTCTTTTAGAGGCAATTTTAAAAAGAACCAACAGAAACAGCCCCAGATTTGGGTGCTCACTCCCCAGACGTGCACCACCAGGAGCCCCGTGCGACGCCGGGTTCTCCCCTGGCCGGGGTGAACCTGGGCTCCCAGAGCAAAGCTTTGGCTGGTGGCTGCCGTGGCCATTTCGGGGCAGGCTGGGAGTTGGAGCCCCTGGGAGCGTTGCAGCCGGTTGGGCCGGTTTCTCCAGCAGCGCGTGGGCACGTTGCCACGCCGGGAGCACAGCCCTCGCCTTGGCTCAGCTCCCAGCGCCAGGGAGAGTTTCCGAGCCCCACAGAGCCTTCCCCAGCCCCATTGTGGGGCTGGGCTTGGGTTGGTGGTGGTCCCAACGCGGGTCGTCTCCTCCCTGCCCCACGCAGACCCCCTCGTCGGACTTCTGGAAGGAGCTGTGCCTGGCCCTGCCCCGCAAGGTGTCCTTCCAGGGGACCATGGGGGACCCGCAGACCCAGCTGCAGGAGGACAAGGACCCCATGCTGATCCTGCACAGCAGCTACCTGGACAGCGGTGGGGACCTCCACCCCGATGGGGACCTCGGCACAGGTCCTTGTCCCCTGCTGCTTCCCTGGGGGGAACTGATGTGCCCAGGTCACCTCTGGGCTTTGCTTCACCCTCCCGTGGCAGCCGGGCTGGGTTTAGCCCCTTCCCCACCACCAAACCCCCATCTCCCCACTCCCTGCAGGCCTCCGGGGGTGCGTTTTCGGAAGCCCCCCACCTCCCCGCATCGGTGGTCCTGGCATTCCCGTGGCTTTGGCCACCAGCACGAGGGAGGACACGCAGCTGAGGGACGGCCAGAGGCCCGAGCTCGACATCTCCGACCTGGGGTCACGCAACTACGGCGCCCGCACGGACTTCTACTGCCTGGTGACGGAGGATGACATCTGAGAGGGGGCATGGGACAGCAAAGGTGGCGTTCCCCTTTCCATGGGGCTGCATGGACACGGATCACAGGCAGAGGAGCCTGGGCTTTACGACGGGACCAAAGTCCAGGTCTCGGTAGGAAAGACAGGAGCTGGCTCCTCCTGGCAGCACACTCTGTGATGGAAAACCATCCCCAGGGGACACCCCTGTCCCCAGTGCCTGGGCGCCCGTGGGTGCTGGGCCCCCCTCCCTCCCCCTGTGCTGCAGGGACATTTTTCCTGCCTGATGGACCAGCGCTGGGATGGGTGATGTTCTCTGAGGAGCAGTGCGCCCCAGTCTCAGGGGCTGGGAAATGCCCGAGGGGAGCGGCCGCAGCACCCTCGCTCCCACGGGAAGTCCCCTGGCAATAAAACACTGCTGCTCCCAGTGGGTCTGCTCCATCCGCGGGGACACGGGTGTCACCGGTGGGTCCTTACCCACCGCGGGCAGTGGGGCAGGCACCGCCATGCCGTGTCCTGTCCCTGTGCCGTGTCCTGTCCCTGTGCCAGTGTCCCCACCGCACTGAGTTGGAGCAATCCCGGATGCGGTGAGAGGGTGACACTCTGGGGGGGTGACACCTCTTCTCCCGCGTGCCGGCTGAGCGCGGGGGAAAGCGGGTGTCGTTCAAGGCCTTTATTTTGGGGATACTCAGGGCTCAGGGGTTTTGTACACGGAGAGGTGGGGGGACAAACGCACCACGACCCACCAGCCTGGATCGCGCTGGGTGCCGGCACACCGGGGGGGCCACACCACGGCCCCTCCTGGCAGCGCCGCCCAGTCTCCCCCCATCAACACCCCCTGTACCTACTCTACCTCGCTTCCCACAGGGGCTGCACGATGCCCCCCAAGCACAGGGTCTCTCCCCAAGCACAGGGTCTCCCCCCCTAAGCCCCACACCCGTCGGCAGCCCGAAGCTACCCCACAGCCCACCCGCGCGCCCCAGCTCGGCCCCCGCCGCCGCGGCAGGGAGAGCTTTGGACCCACCGCCCCACTGCGCCGGGCACCCAGGGCATCTCCCCACCCACGGGCAGACGCCGCCTGGCAAACCCCGGCTGGCTGGCCCTGCCCGAATCCCGCTGGCGCAGCACCGGCCGGGCCCAGCCCTCAGCAGAGCCCATGGCAAGGAGCCGCAGGAGCAGCTCTGCCTGCATGGGGACAGTCCCGGCAGGGTGTAGGGATGGGGACGGAGGGGCTCAGAGGCCCCCCAGCTGCTGGCAGCGAGGGCAAGGGCAGTCTCAAACACACACCCCCACCACCCCTGGCAAAGGGGGGGCACTCAGCACCGCGTCGCCGATGCTGCTTCCCAGCTCCTCGGGGCCACCCCATAAAAATGTGGGAAGCCTCCTCAGACCTCCCACAGCCCCCCACCAAGCTCTGCAAAGCCCCGTCCCCACCCAGCCTGGGCAGAGCGTGTGTAACCCACGGCGAGCCCCACACCGGCACCCTCCCAGCCCCCGGGGTGCCGTGACTCGGGGTAGCCGGGATGGGGTGCCCCCAGAAGCCCCCCTCCCCACCAGCATTGCTCTGCAGGAGGCTCCCTGAAGCCCTGCGGCTCCCGCCCCTCTGCCGAGACCCAGGACAAGCCGAGCCTGCAGTGGCGCCCAACAGCAGGAAGGGTCCCTGGGGGATGAGCACCCTTGGGTGCCATGGGGCAGCCCCCCACTAACTGGGATCCCCACAGCAGAGCCAAAAGCAGTCGCTGGGTTCAAGGCTGCGGCAGGAGGGAGGACAAGTGTCCCCCAGCCCGGGGAAGGTGGACGCGGCGGAGGAGGGGGGCAGGAGGGACACAGCGGGCACTACGCTACGGAGCAGCATCCCCAGGGCAGGGCCGGCAGCCGGGGGCATCACGGTGAGGAGAGGAAGGGCCGGGCAGTGTGGCACCCGGGGGTGTCCTCACAGGCTGAGGAAGTCCTCCTTCCGGTACCCCTTCTGCAAGGAGACAGGCCACCCGTCACACGGGGGGGACGCCAGCACCATCACCTTTCCTGCCCGCCCCACCCTGGGAATGTGAACACAAACCCACTCCGCTCCCGCCCCGGCAGGGCCACGCTGTCCCCACATTGGGCACGTGGCTGTTCCCCACCCCACTGCTGCAGGTGCCACCACAGGGACAACGCTCTGGGAACATCCCCACCCCTTCAGGATTTGGGGCCCGTCCTATCCCTGGAAGCATTTGGGAGGTGTGGGAGAAGCCCCCGGCCCTGGCTCCCTTGGATCCACCTTCAGGATCCGTCCCAGCGTCCCTGCGGCTGGGGGAGGCACCGCAGGGTGGCACGTACCATCTTGAAGTCCCGGTGGAGCTTGGTGTATTGCCACATGTTGCCCAGGAGGCTGGCTGCCGCTCTGGAGGACTTCTCGTTGTCCGAGCTGGGGCAGAGACAGGAGGCAATGAGCTTTGGGCACAGGGGGGTGCCCCTCAGCCCAAGGATACCACCCCAGAGGGGCCCCGAGGGGCTGAGGACTCGGCCCTGGTGGGAAGAGGCAGAAGACTGAAGAGCAGGGGCAGGGTGGCAAGTGCTGCTGGCAGGAGGTGAGCAGCACCCAGGTGGGAAGGAGGTGGCTGCAGCAATGGGCAACCCCGTGGTGGGGTGTCCTGAGGAGGTGGCAAAAGGGCTGGAAGGTGGCCATGAGACCACTCTGAGCTGATTTGGTGACTCCTAGCACCTGGGGGCTGGACCAAGGGAGGAAGGGGAGAGCAGGACAGGACCCCAGGTCTGAGCTGGGACAGCAGAGGACACAGGGAGCTCCCACCTGTCCCTTCTCTTCTTGATGTAGAAGAGCTTCCTGAGGCCATCAAAGTAGACAATGTCACGGGCAGCCATAGGGCTCTCCACCACCAGGTTGTTGAGGACTGCAATGATGTTCACGATGACGTCAGCAGGCGGTGACTTGTCCCCGACGCTCCCTGGCAGCTTCTCAATCAAGTGGCTGACCACCTTGGTCGCTGGTGGGCAAAGGCATCACATCAGGGCTGGTGGCCAGACCCAGGGGACACGCGTCACCCTGGGGATGAAACCTGCAACCTCCCAGGGGCAACGAGGGGACAGAGGGTCCAGCCAAGGAGCACCAAGGACATCTTCAAGCCCTTTGCTCTCTGGAGTCTCTGCTGAGACTCCTGGGCACCTGGGAGAGGAGTTGGGGAATGAGGATGAAGCCAAGTGAGATGGTGGGGCTGGAGGGAGAACACAATGTGTTGTGGGGGGTGCTCGGTTACTGGGGAGAGGGGATGAACCGGTCACCACACGCTCAGCTGCAGAAGGCAGGACGGTGCTGAGACACAGCTGGAGATAAGTGGAGGGCAGAGCAAGGAGGAAAAGGGTGGAGAGGGTCCATGGAGCTCCCCCCGCAGCCCCAGCACTCACACATCTCGTCCTTGTTGCGGGCGTGGCGGGAGAGGTTGCGGATGAGCCCGGTGAGGGAGCGCAGCTGGTGGTGGTCGGCGGTGCGGACGCGGTCCAGCACGGGGTTGAGGATGCGCTCCTGCTCCAGGGCCAGCCGGCTCAGCACGCCTGCCCACTGCCGAGGAGACAACCCCTTGGAGACACCCGCCGGGAACCCCCAGATGCCTCCTCCTCCCACCCCACCTTCCTCCTCCTCCTCTTGCTCAGCACGGCCATGGGGTGACCCACGTCCAGGTGACAAGCAGCCTCATGGCCACGTCCCCCACCCAGGAAAGGCTGGCACCGATCCGCAGGGAGGTGCATCCCCTCCCCAGGCATGGCCGTGACCAGCCAGGCGATGGGGACAACCAGGGGAGATGGGGGGAGCTCCAGGGGACGCCCCTCACCCTGCGGTCCCCGGCGGTGATGTTCTGCAGGGCGCCCGAGGCCGCCTCCGTCGTGTGCTTGTTGAGCTCACAGCGCTGCAGCAGCCGGTTGTAGATGCCCACGATCTGCGGGTTCCAGAGCCACTCCATGCCCTTGGGGTCCTTGGAGACCTCCGTGAAGGTGACAATGTCCGCGTTCATGTAGTGCTGCGGGGACAGGGGGGTGGCACTGTTAGACTTGCAGGGGGTGTCCCCTCTGCAGCATCCCTCACTGCTGGTGTCCCCCTTCTCCCCGGCGTGCCTGGCCCCAACGGCCGGGCAGCTCCAGGCTGGCAGTGGCCCAGCAGGTCACCCTGGCTGCGTCATACCCCGTGGGGTGGAAAAATGGGGGTTCAGCACCCTGATTCACCCCCACACCCCTGATTCACCCTCTGCTGAGCTCACCCGTGTGTCCCACCCACCAGCTGAGGCCAGCGTCCACCTCCGCCCCAGCGTCACCTCCACTGCCAGCTGCTTCCCAGTGCCAACCCCGCCTAGGTGACGCGGCCGTCACCGTGCCCCCCGCCTCCCGGCTGCTGACCTCTCGTGCTTTCTTGCTCTGGGGGCTGAAGCAGCCCACCAGCTCCCCCGTCACCACGCTGCTGTTGTTCCTCCTGTGGCCTTCCAGGCGCTGGAGGGAGGAGGGGGGCATTTCGTCGTACAGGCGGTAGGAGAGGTTGCGCAGGACGCAGACAGCGTTCTCCACACTCTGGGGGAGGAGATGGAGCACAGGGGAGTCAGTCCTTGTGCCGCCTGCCAGGAAATCTCCACCTGACACATCCCCTGGGGCAGGATCCCATGGGGGTGGCCAGAGTCACCCCAATGCCACCAGTGGCACCCCGCTGTGCCCAGTAAGGGCAGATGGAGCCATGCTGGTTTTCCAACCATCCCATCAAGATGTGCCTTTGCACCACGATGGCCAGGGGGCTGGCAGGAGGGAGTGGGGGAGGGAGCAGCACCTGCTCTCGGGGCCCCCAGACCCTGCCAGCCCCCAGCTCCCGGGGCTCACCTTGTCCTCAGACTTGCCCACTTCCAGGGAGCTGTTGACGTAGTGGATCATGGAGTCCACCAGCCCGTGGCACTCGCGCATCTTCTGCCGGGTCTGCTGGCTGGCAGAGCTCAGGTTCCTGCACAGGGAAGGTGGGTCCATCATGGCGAAAAGGGGCTTCCCCACCTCCCTCCTGCCACCAGGCACCACGGTGGGGAGGGCAGATAATACCTCTCCATGGGGTTGGCCAGGCTTTGGCTTGAGGCACAAGCGCTGCGAGGGATGGGGACCCCAGAAACGAGCCCTGGGGACCTTGCTCCCCATGTGTGCAGTACAGATGGTGTCTCTTCCCCCACCCAAACTTTTATCCGCAGCGGGAGGATCAGAGCAGGTACCTGAGGAAGCCTGTGGAGTTGTAGAAGATCTCTGCCTCTGAGGGGTTCTGCTGGATGACACCCGAACCCCCCAGCCCAGAGAGGGGGACCAGGACCAGGTCTGTGAGCTGCTCCAGCGTGTCCCGGGCCAGGCGATCCTTCAGGTTGTCACTGGAAGAGAGGTTCCACAGGATCCCTGCGCGGAGGGGGTCCCTCAGTCCCAGGGGTGGCTGGAGAGCACGTCCACCCTGACCCACCTCCCCGGGGGGGGTTTGTGCCGACCACCCGCAGCTGTGGGACAGGGCGGGTGACAATGATGCAAAGAGGTCACCCCCATGGAGTGCCACTCCAGCTCTACTCATGGGGTGGGGGCACCACGAGCCGCCCCCGGGGGAAGGAGGACCCCTGCCCACCCCTGCCCCCATCCCCAACCTGTGACATTCTTGCGGAGCTCGTCATCAGGCTCCCGCAGCGTCCGCATGAGCTCGTAGATGCCGTTCTCCTCCACCAGCGCCAGCTTGTTCTCCACGTTGTCGTAGATGAGGTTGCGCATGGCACCGGTGGCATGGCGCTGCACCTCCTGGTTGGGGCTGTTGAACAGCTTCACCAGCTTGGGCATGGCCTGGAGGCTGCGGGCCTGGGAGGGGAGAGCCCAGCCAGGTTGAGAGGCCTGGCCGCTCCCCAGTTCAGCTGGGGGCTCCCTCCACCCTCTCCACCCTCCCAGGGGTGTCCCACCACGGCAGAGGGGCTGGGGACATCTCCTTCCCCTTTGGCTCCCGGGGGCTCACCTGCTTCTTGGCGTTGCTGTCGCTGTAGCACTTGTGCTGGAGGTAGGCAGCGCCCAGGACCTGCAGGTTGGGGTCGCTGGCTATCAGGTATTTCACCGCAGAGGGCAAGTCAATGTCATCAAACCTGGAAGCCAGAGGCAGGTGAGGAAGAGCCCAGGCAGAGCATCCCACAGGGGTCCTCCACCTCTGCACCCCACCACGTCCTGCATCTGAGAGGAGACCCACCAACCCATCTCCCTCCCCACCACACTGTTGGGGCTCAGGACTCCAGATCTGGCTGAACGAGCATCTTCCTACCCTCATGTCTCAGGATGTGTCCAGGAGAGGAGCTAAACAAACAGGACATGCTTGGAGATCAACCCCTGCCATGGTCCATCACTATGGACCCAAGCTGTGCCCACCACCTCATCCCTCCTCCTGCATCCCTTGCAGCAAGGTGACACCAGGCAAGAGGCGGAGGGTTTTGCCCTCCACCAGCTGAGTGACAATGGGGGCACTCACCCCCCCGACTGGTGGCCGAGCAGTGTGCTGTGCCCGTTGTACATCTCCATGGCGCGCTGGTCCTGCAGGTGGTGGCTGGACTCTGCCAGGCTGCGCACGGAGGGGGCACGGGAGCTGTGCTCCACCATCCCCAGGTAGGAGCCCCCCACGCCCGCCTGCGAGGCCACCGGGACGCTGCCGAAGGAGCCGGTGCTCAGCCGGGAGCGGTTGTTGCTCTGGAAGCGCTGGAGGGTGCGCATGGCGGGGGCCCGGATGGTGCGGCTCTGGGTCACCTCGCCCCCCTCCAGCCACTCGGAGGCGGCCTTGGTGGCCGAGCCGGCGCTCATCTGCCTCTCGAAGGTGTAGGAGCGGGCGAAGCCACCGTTGCCTTGGCTTTTGTAGAGGGGACGGTGCCCCACGGGGTCCAGCTGCTCCGAGATGACGCTGTAGCGGTCGTCGGCCATGGCGCTGGGCGGGAGCGGCCCGTCGGCCAGCCGCAGGGAGCGCAGCGAGAGGGTGTCGAAGTTCTGCCGGGAGCGGTAGTTGCGCTCGTGGAAGGAGGTGGGCCGTGGCGAGGTGTTGGCCGCCTGCGACATGGCGTAGCTGGTGCCGTAGCCCCGGCCCTTCGCCAGGCCTCCATTACTGATGGTCGCCATCCGCTTGTGCGGGGTGAGGTCCACCGCTGAGCGTGAGGACCAGCTGCTGCCCTTCAGCGTGCCAAAATCCTTCTTGGCCAGTGGCTGGTAGAGCTGCGGGGTGAAAGCGTGGGCTTCAGGGGTGCCCACGAGCCTGTCCCCCCATCCCCTCCATCCCCACTGCGGGGAGAGGAAAGGATGGAGCCAGGCACCTCCCTTGGCACAACAAAAGCTCCAGTCTGCGGCTGGGTCTCCACCAGCATCCCCAGCTGCCACAGTGATGGGCACAGGGTGGGGGACAAACCCCCCCAGAACATACCGAGGCTTTGGCGTCCAAGCCATTGCTCTGGGAGCGGGAGCTGAAGGAGGAGCGCAGGGTGGTGCCATACTGACTGCCTGCGGGACGGAGACGGAGAGGTCAACACGAGCACCAGGGGGGAAAGGGGTGGTCTGGGGGGCTGAAGATCCCCCTAACTCATCCCAGGGAACCTGCTTGGGGAGCTGCAGCAGTGCCGGTGGCACCGAGGGGGACGAGGGAGCAGGAGGAGGCTGCCTTCACCTGCCTGCCGGCAACAGGGAGCAGGAGAGGCGGCGGCGGTGCCGAGCAGCAGCCTCCCCGCCTTCCATTGCACCCCGACGGCCAGGGGAGTAATTGCCACCTTGGCGGGACACGGCGGCTTGGTGGGAACACGGCGGCTTGGCCCGATCCCCTCCGCCGCAGCCGGATCAGCAGCCCAGGCATCCCCCCAAAACCAGTCCTGGCCCCACCACCCCGGGGATGGGAGCCCGGCAGGGACCCGGCCACCCCCCTGCACCCTGCGCCGCCCTCCCGCCCCACCACCGCCCCGGGACAAGGAGGACGAGGACACCGCCAGCCCCGGCGGTGACGGGAGCGTGACTCACACCTGCACCCGGGCAGGCCTCGGGGTGCCGAGGGGGGGTCTCTCCCTGCCACCGCCGGGGTCCCCCAGCCCCTGCAACTGGGGGGGCTCAGGGGGACGCCGTGCCGGTGCCGGGCGAAGTGGGAGGGCGGAGGCTGCGAGCGCAGACATTAAATGGAGGAGCTTGGAGCCCAGCCAGCGGCGCCGCTCAAAGGCCGGGGGGGGCTGGGGAAGGATCCGCTGGGGCGAGAAAAATCCCCTTACCCCAGCCCAAAGCGGGGTGTGGGAACCCCCCAACCCTCAATGCCAATCCCCCCAGAGGGGGAAACTGAGGCACGACCCCTGAGTGGGGTGCAGTGAGCCCAGGCTGGGGCCATGTCACCCCCTCCCTGGTGCTGGGGGTGCAGTGGGGGGCTCAGGGGGTTAGTCAGGGTGGGGGGTGACCCCCCAGCCCCGTGCCATGGCCCAAGACGAACCCTGGTGCCGGCCAAGGGGCTCCCACCACCA
>KZ509534.1:14478-24711 GCA_002844005.1 Limosa lapponica baueri | reverse complement strand
AAAAAAAAAAAAACAAAACCAACAAACTATAGTCCAAGGAAGAGCTCTGCCAAGACAATCTAGACAGCAAAGCTTGCAGGGAGGCACACTGGAAACCTATGTTATTTTCTAAAGTGAAACTTATCAAAAACATCTTTAAATGTTCCCAAAGAAAAATGAGATGATAAATCAAGATACTAAGCAAAAGTTTTATTGACTAAAGAGCCATAAAGTGCTAAGGCTAATGCACGTACTGCACCTGAAACCGGCAATAAAATAGTAGGTGACCACAGAACAGTACAAATGGAATAGGAAGCAACTGTTATAGGAAAGTTACTGTGTATTTTTCTGTCAGAAATAGATCATATTGTTCCAGAACCACTGCATGAAGTAATTCCCAAGAATTAACTGTAGTCTGTTTGTACAAATGTGTAATTTAGATTACCTGGCCCCTTCAGCTGTCAGGCTGGGACCTCACTGCCCGGCGAGCGAGCAGAGCTGGAGAGGCAGATCAAAATGCTCTGAGACTCCTGGGCAAAGCAGAAACCTGAACATCCCTTATGCTCCCCATAAAACTGCAACATTTAAGCAAGCCTTCTACACATCTACTTCTACATCGTACGTAGCTGCTCTCTGCTCTCGCAGGCAGCGGGGCCACAGTGTCTCTGGGCTCTGTGCAGCCCAGGCAGTTTGGAAGGCAGCCGCGCTCCTCAGTCCCACACGTCGGCTCAGCACCCGCCTCCCACCTCGGCTGGAATAGTCCCAAAGGAAGAGAAGGATAGAAAAGCTTGGTTCATACAGCAATGGAACAAGTAAACTTATCCCTCAGTGGCTACATAGGAATATATAAAGCTACAAGATATAAAATATCTGCAGATTGCACTAGATACTGCATATAGTTTCCCTAAATCTGTTCTGATCCGGTGTATTTACATTTCTTATCCTTAAGAAATCCTTCAAAGCATCTGAGTTACACACATTTAACTGTTACTTGGTTGATGGATGAGAAACAGGTCTGCAGCTAAAAATGCAAACTAATTGCTGTACCCAATTCCATTTACTTGGCTTCACGTTCCATTAGAGGTTTTTTTGTGGGAGATTTTCAGCGTTACATACACTGACTTACGGACAGAATGGTGGGGAGAGGACATGACAGAGAACGATTCCTTGAAACCAAATGCTGAAGAGGGGTGGAAAGCCAGGCAGTAACTGAACTGTCTGAACATCCATGGCTACACGGCGGTAATAACAACTTTAAAGTACCCATCAGAATAACGTGTTGACGCCCAGATATTTTGTAAGCAGCAAACGGGCAATATTTAAAATGCAGTCAGCATTTCTTATCGAGGAAGCTGCTTCTTTTGAACTACTCTGTTGGAAACCACGAGAAAGATGACTTTCCAGGAATACGGAAGAGAAAATTTTGTGGTGTATTTTACATCAAAATGCAGTGAACTTCCTGCACTGGCTACATGCTAAAAATGCGTCTTAAGCCTTAGTGACCTTCAAAAGCAGTTTCATCTTCAACACCTTTGAAGTAGACTAGTGGACTTTTAACTTATGTTCCTTCCTTTATTTTTTTGGCTAGATTTTTGGCTATTTTTTCATCTTCAAGTCATGAGTAATATACACTTTTTAAATAACAAATCCCAAAGCTCAATAGCCAGGAGCAGTTACATAATCAAGTGAAGGTGTAGCAACTATAAATCATTGACCCTAAATATATAAATAGAAAAAACCACAGCAAGTAAAACTCCATTTTGTATGAATGGCTGCATTGCCAGACAGTGCCAGTGTCCTCTTGCAGTCCCGGTCTTACCCTTAGTGCTGTTGGAGTCATACTGCCATTTTTAAAGGAAATTACATTCTACAAAGAGCTTGGTTTATCCTTCCCTTAGGAAAAAACCTTAATTACACAAATCAAGTTATATAATGTCCAAACTTTATATCAGCAATAAAGAATTTGACTTCATGTATAATTAGCTTCTCATATCATAAATACCAGTCATGCTATTTTTTCACCTTTCCAAAACTTGATTAGCAGTGAAAATACAAATGAGGTTTTTGACTTATTTTTTTGCAAGGGGAAGAATTTACAGTTCATGCTATAGGTCTAAGCGTGCATTTTATAATAGCACAGATAAAACTGGAAAAGTTTAATGGTTTTATTTGAAGCAAATTGTAATAGGGTGTTTCTCATGGTGTATAAACCATGGAAGTTTAGTTATTGCACAACAAGGGAATCAGGACTGGACCTAGATACAACTATGGCTCTTCATAGAACACAAACCAAGAAAAAGATAGGGGAGAGGATTATATATTTACTTCTTTTAGCAGAAAGACTAACAATAACATATAACTGAAAGGAACAGTCATTTAATTTTATAATCTAATCCCAAACAATCATTAGAAACCATCTGGAGTTTGAATGATGCTTTAGAACAAGTGTTTAACCACTTACAAAATTTGAGACTAAATTTCAGGTATCTGAGCAGGATTTTGATCTTGGTTTTAGGCTTGCACTTTTTCATTTTATCAGATTACTGAGGTGTTCGTGTAGTTAGTGCAGGTGAAAAATTACAGTTCACTGTCACATCAAATAAATGAAGGACCTTTTCAGAAGTATTTTAGTATGTTGCCATTTTGATTATTTAGACCTGGTAAAATTGCCCAAAATAAATTGCATAAGTCATTCTGGAATAATTGAATACATTAACATTTCAGACAACAAAACATACAGAGATCACCTGATTTCTGTAGATTATTAATTGATTTCTAGAAAGCATTGTTAAATATTTTAGAATTTGAAAATATCGTACATAATGTTTAAGGGAGTTATTCTTAAAGCAATGAAGGAAAGGTTCTTGAAGTTGGGGTACCAGCTGCTATGTGGCACTAAAGTTCTCTGCATTCTTTCCGCTGACATACAGTAGGACTTCTGCTCTCAAGGCACTTGCAGCAAGAATCAGAAACGTTTGCTTATCTGTCACCCAAGTCTGAAAGCATCCGAATTCCCTAGATTTCTCAATGTTTTACCAAAGGACATTATTCTTCCTGGATTCTGCATAGGAAATTCTAGGCACCTGGTACAAGGAGCTCCATTTCTGGGGCCTAGTATTTTTTGCTTCTGTATATTGCCTTCTGGAGATCCTGTGATACAAGCTCCATAGATACTGTCTGCTACATACTAAAATTTAAGAAATGGTACAGGCAGATTTTTAGAGTTGAGGGTTTTTTCCTTCTTTTTCATTATCTATGCATATGTGGGTATTCCGTGCCAGAAAACTTTCCTTCTTTGGACACTACTTTTCTGAATCTTATGGACTATCCGTCCATTGCAGAATTGTAGGAGCTGTCCAAACAAATTGCAAGCTCTTTGACAATGTCAGCTTGTATTAATGTAGCATGTAACACAGAAAAATATCTGCTGCATGGAATAATAAATATAGAATTTCTTAGATACTAAGTGAAACAGATCCCTTTAGTAATAAATATATTTTTGCACATGTTTACTTTTCAGTTACCAACTGTTCTCTTTTTGGAGGGGAGGGAGAAATGGAAGAGAGTGTCAATGTACCGAGAGCACAGTCTGTCACAGACTAAAATCTAAATCCCTTTGGTGCCTTAATTTTAAAATCCAGCATCATAAAGCAATAAGGTGGAGTTTTTCTGCTTAGAGTAGCAGCTGTAGGATTTGTTCTTTTAAACCGCTGGGACATTAAAACATTCAGCACTCTAAACCTCCAGTGTCACTTATGAAGTATTCATTTTGCCTCATTCCAAATTATTATCATTTGCTTGGGGTGACTTTACTTGCTATGGGATGATTCTTCTTTTTAATTAAAGAGTAATTTACCTCTGCAGCCAAAAAGCTACACCCATTTTGAAATGGGTTTTATGTTACTTGGTAATTATTTTTTCACTACACTTCTTGTAAATTTTAACTTTTCCCCCAAATATATTAAATGTAATATTCCAGAGAAAGGAGGAATCAGACTAACTTCTTATACAAAAGCTCTTGCAGCTATTATGGACAACCCCAAAGGAAACAGAAAGCAAGCATATGGGAATTTTTATTATCGTTACAATCTACCAAAATGATAAAAAAAAAACAGTGAGCAATTATCACAAACGTTACCCTGGACAAAACTCTCATGAAGCCAATGGACTTTTGTCTGAGGTGAAACTGTATGATTTGTTATTTATACACTAACCATGGACATCAGCTGCTTTCGTTACCATTTCATAAACTTGTCTTTCTAAAATTATTACAATTAGATCAGTTTCTCAGGCATACCTTCCTTTAAAATGGCACGTGAGTGATAGTAGCACAACAGCATCAGTGCTAACACTGTGCAGAATGAGAATTGGCAAGGTCAAACCACATTTCTTCGAAGTCCATTTTTTTTCTGTTTATCTTTTAATGTCTCACCTTTATCTGTCTACCCTCTTATCTCCGCGTAAACTAACTGGACATTGTTGGACATTGCTGCACACACCTGCCAAGGTTTGCTGGATTAAAACTCAGCAAAAATTAATTCATTCTATTCAGCTACTTTTCAGTAGTTTGGATGTTTTTTTAATCTAACTGCCATGAAAACATTTTCTAACTAACGATTTGCCACAGGCAGGTTAGAAAAGCATCACATACAAGCTATTACTCTGCAAGTTCTGTCAAAGGCAAAAAGAGTTCTGGATTTTAGCTAGAAAGGGCAAGTCCATTACTATCCATCTCTTCCCATCATCTCCAATTTTATTTACTCTTTCTTATCAAAATATGAACATGCTACTGCCATCTAGTCCCTGGAAATTCTGCTAATAACAGAGTCAGTTGGTAACACAGGCTTAATCTGCTTAACCTTCAGTATAGAACTGGTCAGGAACAGCTGTCACATTCTCTCAGATCCATAATTCCTATGAATGAAGAATAGATATTTTTTATTTTTCAAGGTGTATTCATTGTGAACAGTATACATTTGGCATACTTTGTTATGGGAATTGGTGCTCTTTTCACCTTTAGCATTTTTTTCCCATTTCCTCAGACAATCTAAGCACAAAGTGATCAAGGACTGATGTGTCAATCCTGTGCTGTTATCTCCAACCCAGCCCGATACTTTGAAGTCTCTGTCCAAAGCACAGCATGTAGGTATGGTGCCCAGAGGCCCAGCACCTTTCATGCTTATACAGGACTTAATCTTGGACCATCCATGGCTGCAGGAGCTCAGCCACCCAATTCTCATTACCTGCTGCTCTTTTCCTTCATACCATGTAAGTTTGAAACACCCCAGTGAGGGTGTGTAGACAGAAGTTTCTTCCTCCTGCTCCAGTCCTGGACCAAACTATCCCTGCGGTACCTTTCACTGCACTAAAATTCATTACGTAAAGCAGTAGAGGAACACAGCTCTCAAATTGTGGTTCTGCTAAGATTCTCCAGAAGCAAGAAACAAACTTTTATCTTTTTTTTTTTTTCCTGTTTTTTGAGAGAACAGAAAAGGTTGTGGTAATATGCATACAAGATGAATTAGCATAGTTGTCTGAAATAAGGAATTCTGATTCAGAAAAGAATAAAAGACTTCTTAGTACTAAGAGCACTACTGTCAAATGCTTTGAGAGAAGATAGGTTAGTGTTCATTACTTGTTCTCTTCACATAAAAAACAGGGAAGGGTCAATAAAATATCATAAAAATACGCTACCAATAAAAGCATAATTAAAAATACATAAAGTGTTTGCAGAACAATCCATCACGGGTAAAACCTAAAGCCCTCTTTACCACACATTCCTTTAGCAAGACGTGACTATGCTTCATAGACAGAAACTAATACACAAAGAGACAGAGTTCTGGTCCCAATTCTGTGTATTGTAAAATTACTTTGTGGCTTTGGGGTTTGTGGATTGTTTCCAAAGAGTATTGTGACACTGACCTGTGGAGCCAGTTTTACCCAAAAATACAAATTACTCCACCAAGATTGCTCCAGTTAAGCTAGATTTTGGCACATTTTGTTCCATTTTTACCTTCAGAACAGCGGTCACAGTGAGAAATTTCCAGTTAAATGGCTAATAGACAAGCTCTGGAGAGTGGTGCTGCTGTGGATTTAAACAGTATGAGCCATCCCTGACCATTCCTGCTTTAGGCATGATTAGCACCATAAAAGAAGCATTGGACAGGAATATTTCCATGCACATCCAAGGCTGGAAATTAGAGCCTGAGCCTAGGAGTTGTGGCTTAAGGCAGAGTTCTCTATAGGAGTCTTAAAGCTCCCGTGCTCTATGTGCCCAGATTGTCCCTTTGACAAAACTTCATACATGTTTACAGTCCTGCTGAGGAGAGGGACATCACAGGAAAACCAACAAATTACTGTAAGGCGAGGTACAGTGATGAAGACATTGGGTCTCCAGGCTCTTGGCAAAATCACAAGACAAAGTGGCAGGAAATCAGGGAGACTTCTGATAGCTTCTGCTTGTGTTTCAGCAAAATTTCTTTGAAATCAAGTTCCCTCCACAAGGTACTTTGGTTTTGACACGTAAGCATTTTTCAGCAAAACCCTGTTTCAGCAAAAAAAAATCTCAACTAGTTCTGCTTATGATTAGTGTAAGGCCTTATTCTGTGTGAAGCCCAAGGGTGTGTTCAGTTAAGAGGATTTTCACTGTTTGATTTGTAGCTTAGAGCCTCCCTATCTACTGTTCCTAAGTCACAAAAGGCACAATAGAGGAACTGCTCTTCCTCCTAACGGGTAGAGCTATTCCCTAGGGCAGTTAATTAGGAAAAAAAAAAAAAAAAATCACCCTTATTCTTCCAGATTCTAATGAATGTCTGTCTGTATCGTTCTCATAGGATTTTCTTTTAGAAATCCAGGAAAATGATGAAAGGAAAAAAGGCAAGGTAAAAAAAAAATTTAAAAAAAAAAATCATTATCTGAAGCTCCAAAAGCCTTTTTCCCTTTTTCCTGTGGCCTATTTGAAAATGCATACCTACTTTTTAGATATACTCAGTATTGGAGATGAATACTTCAAATAAAGTTGGAAATCTTTTGTAAGAATTTAGGCAGCACGTTTGGGGTCTGTCCCCACAAATCTTCATATACATTAACAACCCCACTGAAATAAGTGAAACCACGGGCATGCCACCAAATGTGAAGTAAGGTAGGATGCGTGTTTCTGACGCAGCTGTTACTGGCGGGAGCACAATACAGTGGGTCACAGTACAAGGAACACAGGATGCAATCCCTAGGATTTAAAATATTTAAACCCATCTAAATTTAAAATGTTTGGGCTCCACTGTGATCTTTTATATGAACCTCACATTCATTTTTTCTAATCTAATATACATATGGTATTACCAAATAATAAAGTATCTAGAAATTGCTAATGCTGTAGAAATTACCAAGTGATTGAGTGAAAACAGAATTTTTAAACAGGCCCAGACTTCTTCACCAGCACAGAACACATCAGGTTTGTGATGCCATCCATCTTTCAACCGTCTTTCAAATGATCTTGTAAACTCATCAATATTTTGGTTGTGATCATCAAACAATCTTTTGGCAGCTTGAAGTAGATAAATTTTACCTGTTTACTGCTCAATGATATTCCTTATTTTGTGCTCTGAAAGTGGCAGCTTATAACTCAAAGTGAATGACCATTATTAAATATAAAGATATACATCGTTTAAAATAAAAAATAAAAATATGGGGAATTCTAGAAAACCAACAGAATTACTGAGCTGTACCATCTTATATCAGCTGAAAAATCTGGCCTTTAACATTTGTAAAGAGGAAAATAAAAGTGCAATGAAGAGCTGGAAGAGACCATCTGTCTATTTTAGTTCGTTGTTTTGTTTAGAGTTGGGCCTGAACCAAAAACCTAATTCAGACATGTCCAGTGTTTGGAAGCGGTCACATCCTGGTCCCCTTGGATATTCAGAACTGCTGAGAGCTGCTCACAACAAACACTAATGATAGCCCTTGTAATGCTTTCTGTCAAATGCTTTACGGTCATTAACGCATTCCCCATTAACTATCAATTACTTTGCGGTGTAATTATTTTGCCGATTTTACAAATGGGTAGACTGAGACAGAGAGGCTGAGTCAACTGCTGTCATGACAACAGATCATGGCCACTGAATACCAGAACATGAGATTTCACCATGTTTTCAAAGTCACAGAAATTTTGGCCACCTGATTTCTCAAGATTCATTCATGGTGGTAGATGTGTATCTTAAATAGGCAGGTCTTGTCATCGTTATTTCTATAGAAAGTTAATCACCACAATACATGCTGCACTGGGCAAACTACAACAGCCACCTATCTTAAAGGACAATCATGAATTTTCCATCAAATATGCATAATATTCTACCACCCAGAAAGTCTTTTATCATCTATACCTGAACCTGTCTCTTACTGGCTACTTTTTAAAGCTCCAAACTTGTAATGTAAATATAGGAAAAGAGGCAGATAAAACCAATACCAAATAGAGAAGACTAGCATAATAAATATGCCAAGCTAAGTAAATCTCAAAATACTTTCTTCTGAATTGCAGTACGGCTGTAAGCATTGACAATATTAAAAGTCAATGAAGCAGTGAAAATAATTTACAAGATGTATCCTCAAAGTTCATGGAATGCTGATATAGTAAATATCTTTAAAAATGTCTCTGAATATGTAGTAATTTTTCTGTGGATGTAGAGTCTTAGATTTATTGAACCATTTAATTATTTTGACAGTCTTAAAACTTTGAGATGTTGATTGATTCTAATCAGTAGATCTGTAACTGAATAACTGTTTATCAAATTGCTGTTAATGAAGCAAATAAAACAATTTATCCTTAACACACACCCATTTCATTTGTATACATTACTTTCACCATTCATCTGTGTGGAAAGTAGAGCCTTACCAGTTTCTACACAACAACTGCACTATGGTAGCCACAGCAAAATGACGACAGGCTTCCCTTGTAATTTTAATTTGTATTGGAAATCTCATTTGCAGCAGTGGCACAATGTGCAAAAATAAAATAGCCGTGTATGGCTGTGTGAACGGCTCCAGCTGCAGACAGTAGAACTATTGCCAAAAACTTGACAAAGAACAGCATAGCCTCTGTAATTTGAAGCCTGTGACCTGCTGCGATGCATCAGCTCTCATGTTTTTTGGCCAACTTTTCTAGAGTATGAGCTACAAACTATATATGTACGTATATACGTGTGTGTGTGCGTATATAAAGACAAAACCAGCAGCAATTGAACACTGAGCTATTTTGAATAAATGATCCACTATTACTAGTTAGCTAGGTGAAAATATTTTCCTTTGTTGCTTAAGAAGCCGTCTTCGGCATTATGATTCAAGGAAAATTTTCCTTCTTCTCCTATTCTGAATCAATGTGAGCAGCTCCTGCTGTAGGTGGGCTGTACTGTGGAGTTGCTAAAGTCTTTTCTGTTTCTATTGCTGCTAGTAGTTTTACCCTTCTCCTCATTTGTTATTAACAGTGGAGGAACCAGAAGGAAATGAGTGTCTGAGGAGCTGCCAGAACCCCAGCTGGTGGTTGCACCGTCTTTGATCTGTTTGGCTCATGGACAGCAGATGTTTGTTATGGCAGCAGCATCCTCATTCTTACTTCTGTTTTCTCTAAAGTTTTCTCTGTACTGAGATTAGAGCTTGTTTTTGTAATATAGATGGAACTGTATGGTCAAACATACTTTGCTGAAACAGAGTTCCTGGAAAATACAAGCAGATACTGCAGAAGTCATTGGCAATTGAGCAATTCAGTAACATCACTGACATAACATTGTCTCATCTACTCTGCAACAGTGACCTCTAATTGAACCTCATCCAAAGGGACCATAGTGTTTTATGTGGATCTTTTTAAGTAGTAGGAGTTATAATGTCAAAGTAGATCTGTTCTTATGCATTATGAAATCGTTTATTCACCAGACTTCCAGTTGGCCAAGAACACAGAGCAGTGAGCAAGCCACTGCTGATCTTCTAAGCCTCTACAACACCTTGTCCTTGTGCCACCTGTGAAGCTCCCCTTGATATCTGGAGTGTTTGTGATGGTTGCCAAATGCCAGCCCCCAACTCCAAGGTGTTCCTCTACTACCGAGTAGTGAATACTTCCCTTGTAAAGTACAGCAGAAACATGAAAGATGCTAAAAAATAAGTTCTGTTCTATTGTTCCTTACTAAAAACTTATCAAATCATTAATCGGAAGTACAAATCACCACTCAGAATATGAGCAGATTTAGCCTATATCTGTTCTCCCAGATA
>KZ509533.1:12804-25101 GCA_002844005.1 Limosa lapponica baueri | reverse complement strand
GGGGTGGGAATGGAGAAGTTCCTGGGGATGAGAGAACATGCTTTCACCTGCATCCTCCCCCAGCACTTCCCCGAACAAAAGGGTGATCAACTCAGACTGTGTGTCTTGAACTTAGACAGGTAAATCATTTATATCCACTTGTCCAGAGAAAACACAATGACTCAGAAGCACGCCCTGAATGCTACATTTTCCACCTTTGCCAAAACTCCTGTGCTGTCATTCTCCTGGTGTCAGGAAACCGGAGGGTTCTGGGCTGCCCTCTGGAAGAGAAAAGCTTGTGCCATCGGGAGACTTTGTTCCATTTGAGACTAGCACACTCTCAAATAAGCTCACTATGAAAACCTTCCTGCTACCGAGGGATTTCTATTGCCTTCCTGGGGGATGAGAGAGAAAAATTTATGCTGAGCCTCTTCTAAATGACTGATTCAATGACAGCATCAGCAAAATCCTCCCTTGGGCTCACAGCACACAATATAGATGTATTTCATCAAGATAACTGCAAAATACCATCTTCTTCAAGACTGACACGATGTATGAAATAAGAAACTCATTTAAAAGCTTTCTGTTTCTCTTTCCATCAAGATATTGCTTTACCTGCCTCTGTTTCTGAAACGCTGTATGGCCCTTGAGTCCTTGGGTTTACACAAACACAAAATGGTCTTTTACACTAAGTCAGTCATTTAGACCACACGCACCTTATGGGGACAAGGTCTTCTTGAAAAGCCCAAACCCTACATATGTTCCTTAACCATCTTCATCATTAGCTGGAAACACCTTCGCAGCAGTAGATGAAGAGGGAAATCAGGTACCAGAGCCCACAGGGGTCCACAGATGTACGGTTTTGGTGTAGGGTGTCATCTACAATTAATACTAGGAATAACAGATACAGTTCATTTTATGCCAATAGGAAGTTACACAGTTTAATGCCTAAAGGTTTTCAGATAAATGCTGTCGAGCAATTACAAATCTGGCAAATTCTACAATGAAGCCAAGCATGTGCAGCTCCGTGTACAATGCTGACTCAGGTGAAGGCTTCAAAACTGCCTCGAGATCCCACGTTCTTCTGACAGGGCAAAGTTCTGCTGCCGGCATTAACAGCTGCCCAGAACACTGCAAATCTTGGGTGACGGCAAAACTGCTCATTCCCCACAAAGCACAGAGCAGGATTCAGTTGCATTTGCAACAACAGGACAAGGGTTTGGTGCAGGATTCTCCACAGGATTCGGGAAAACACTCCGTGATACTACCTGTGCTACCCAATGGCCCACATCAAACTGTTTAGAAGAAAGGCTCCTTCCTAACACTATTCAATCTTGATCCATGAAGGGAAAATAAAGGTCCGGAGGCCTTCAGGATGGGTTGAAAGCAATGCACTTCACCTGATCTACTAATGAAGCTGGTCCCTCCGATGTGAAAACACGAACTCTGACATTATTTAATTTCTAACGTACAAGGTCTCTCGTTAAATAACGAGACCCACTGACTGTATGGCTGGTTTATTTGTAGGATTACCATCCTGAGAACCAACCAGTATAAATATACAGCCACTCAAACACCGGGAGCTGGACATCCCATCCTTACCATGACATACAAACAAAGAGCATTATAAGGGCACCAATGTCAAAAAGGAGGAGAAACTCCACATTGTATAAAACATGGGAATTTTGACTTCTTGACACAGTCAATACACTGAACTCTGACCTCAGGAGGCACAGGGGACTGGAAACCAACAGAACTTAAATTGGCTACAAATCTCTTGTTTTCTCATGACATTTGAGAGAAAACATGGGGACGGTTTCTTTGGGACACATGGGAGTTATAGCTGTGTCACTGCCTTCTCCAGAGAGTTCTTTGCTCTCCTTACAGTCACTCCATCACTGTCACCCACTGACCTTTCAGTACTTTCTCCCAGTGCCCCAGCATCGCTGCTGACCGATGCACTTCACGATCCGTCCAAACCCATGAGAGGAAGAAAAAGCCTTGTACAGAACTGTATAAAAGGACATTTACTCTGCACTGCATTGTGTCTTCTTTTCTGTGCTACTCTAAATACAAGTGCTGTTTTCCCTGCCAATCGTTGTTTGCTTGTGCTGTTTCCACTGGCTAAAACCAGCATTTTTCCAGCTAGTGTTGCCCTCCAGGAAAAACCACACATTCATACCTTTCTTGCCTTTAGCCCAGGAGAACAAAACTGATTCCCAGGAATAAAGATGACTTCCTCAAAAGAAAACATTTGCTGTCAGCTGAGGTTTGACCTCTAATGGCTAATTTGGCATCATCATTTTGAGCACTGTAATACATAACACCGTGAAAAATTAACAGCTTCTCCCCCTCCCTCCCCCCTCCGAAGTTTAATATCCGCCTGCAGTTTTGCAAGTGAAAATAAGAGAAAGGAAATAAATACACAAACTGAAACCTCGGGTGCAGTCTCTCACATACGTCCACAAAGAGAATCTAAAGACAAAGATCTGTAAAGGAAATTTCACTGGAAATCAAGCTTTTGCAGACACTGAGAAAGAAAGTCTGCAACATGAGACCGTCTTCCTTGAAGAAACACAGCTGATCTGCTGCATTCCCATATCTGACTTCCACTGGTCTGTGTAAAACATAAACTTCACGCTAACCCTATGAAAACAGTCAACATGCGAGAGAGACAACAGTCTGCTCCGAGCTGGTGAAAGGGGAAAAAAAAAGTCTCAGGCTGTCATTCTTCCCTCGCTGTGACCTTCATGCTCCACTGAATTTCTGAAGATACTGAAATCTTGGCAGGGAAGTGTACAGTCTGTGGGAACCAGGCAGCGCTCTCCGGGCTCGCCGCTGAGAACTGGGCCCAGCCGAGCCCTTGTTTTGGGGGGCTCTGGGCAGCGGCAGCCCAGGGCTAAGCAGGTCCCAGGCTGGGAGTCCTACAGGACTGGTGCTGTACCCACCCTGGTGCCGGTGACGCTCCTGGGAGTCGCACGGTGGAGCCGGTGTGGGAGGCGTGCTGCCCACCCCCCTGCCTCGCACCCGCAAGCCGGGACTCCCAGCTCCCGCGGGGATCCCCGCTGGAGGAGGCGTCGGTGTGTCCCCATGTCTCCGCACACAGCAGCGACCACTCGCCATGAGGTCTCACTACAGTTCATGAAGCCTTAGGGACCGGCAAGTAAAAATCTCAACTGGAGACTCGAAGGGAGCACAACTTGCCACGACAAATTATCCCAAACCCATCCTGCAGAGCCAGTCCAGAGCAAAAGAGCCGCGTCCCGGCGAATGAACCGCTGCGCCAGGGAAGGTGCATTCACGAGTGAATGCTCACATTCAGACAGTCCCGGGACAAGTACCTTTTGAGGTCAATTTGCTCCCTCAACAATGTCTGTAGAGGCAGAATAATACCAGCTGTGCTTCCTGGCCAGAGCCTCGGCAGCACAAGTTGCAGATTACATCTAAATTGCCAAGCCCAGGATAAACAAAAAGATTAAGAGGGCCTTACCCTTTGTGTTGAACAATCGCACTCTGAAGCAAGAAATCACAGCCTACGGAGTGGGTAGGCCCAGGGCTGAGTTTTGGGTTGGGGTGAAGGGCTGGTGAGCAGCTCACTCACAGCTGGGGAAACCACAGATGCTGTTAATCACAGGTTTTCCTGACCTGTAGGCGCTGACAAATTGCATCCTATGGATGAACCTTTTATTAAACCACAGTGGATTTCAAAATGATACTCTCTTTCTCAGCATTCCCAAGTCGACAAAATCCAGCACACGCGACCCTTCTTAATTCTTCATTTAGATGGTGACACGGCCCTTTTCCAAAGAGATTTCAGGGCTGAAAGGAAGTCAATGGGGACACGATGCTATGGCAGTGGAAGGCATCTCAAAGGCTGAAACGTGGGCTCTGAGAACTGACATTTTTCAAAATTCTTTGATGATCGCCTCAGCCCCAGCTCAGTCGCAGATGCCTTTTGTCCTAAGCAACTCCTGAGACAAATCCCTCGCTGTCTGAAAAATTATGAAATATGTAGCTTTTAACTTCTACTTGTTTTTCTCTGTGCATGGGGAAGGACAACTGGTACATTTAAAAGAATAAAATGACTGTTGCCCAGGCCAGGAAAGGTGACCACAAAACAAAATTGCCCTGGTCCCACTTCCATGACACGCCAGGGCAGGGAGATAGCTGCTCGGCTCACAAGTTAGTGAGAAAGATGATGTCTGGCAGTTCTCATCGTCATCTGGACCGACAGAGCAAGCCACATAAAAGGAACAAAAAAGCCTGCTGATCAGATTGGTGTGACAGAGGCTCATGAGAGACATGCACATTTTCAACCTAGACGACAGCTTGAGGGATCTATATTACTAATTATCGACTAATATTGCCAGAGTTCCCAGGCTGGCTTCAAAGGTTCTCGCAAAGTGCCCCAAGCACAGGGTTTTTCATCTAATCATAAGGTCTTTTTCTTTGTCCCTGCTAAATGGATTGCTCCATACTGGGCTCCCTCTGTGTAAATCAGCTTGCACATGATGAGCTTTGCAGCGATGAAATTCGTTACCTTAACCACAAAAAAACCAGAAACATTTGCTGCAACTGTTAGAACGCTTTTGCACCTAATTTAAAAAAAAATGGTGGTTTCCTCTCTTCCTCCCCCCTGCTCCCCGCCTACTCCTAATCCCATGCTAACACCTTTCTAAAAGGCTGGGGTGAGCAGCTTTGAAACTGAAAGAGCAGGGAAAGGAGCTGGGGGGGAAGATATCAGATCTCCAGACAATGAAATAAAGCAGCTATCTCTCACATCCTGCAGCGCTCAGGCTGAGGTCATAAGTTAAACAGGACATCAGAATAGGTGATGTAATTTGCTTATTTAGGATCAGAGCATTCAGTGAAGTGAAAGAGACAACCTATTTGAATTTGCAGATAATCCTTTAATAAATGCAGGGCTGCTCAGTTGCAGAAACTGCAGCTGGAGCCTGAGATTTCTTTTTTTCCATGCATGTTTATTTTTGCAGGAGATACCATTGCAATCATTTATCCTTGCAGGAAAGCCTCGAAACCTTACCTGGGACCAGCCTCCCATTGCGGTAGGTGTTGCTCAAACAGGGTCCCTGCCCCGGGCAGCTGGAAGGCTGAAGGGTCACCTCAAAGAGAGGGTGGGAAAGGGAGGAGAAACCCAAGGGAGGCAAGGGGGTGGCATGGCCACACGGCAGGACGCAGGTCCCCAGCCCACTCCCTCTCTCCTACCAGAGCAAAGCTTCGACTCAAAATTAAGCTGAGCAGCAGTTACGCTTCCAAGTAAAGCACTACTTGGATTTTCTGAGGACAGTCAGGCTCTCCGGGCTCCAGATCTCTCTGCAGAGCCTCACACCAGCAAGAGTTTTACAGCAGAGTTATAAACCTTTAGCGACGAGGTTCTTCTGTAACGAGTAATTTATCGTGATCCTGTGCAACACTCAACTCACTGTTTTCCCTTTAAACCGTCGTGACAAACATTTGCGATACAAAGATTTAAAGCTAACAACTTGCACCGTTGAGCTGCTCAGTTTATCTTCACTCAAGCCGTACCTTCAGCCTGTCGGTGCTGCACAGAGCAGCGTTACTCACAGCCGGGGGCTTGGCCACACGCCGTACCTCAGCCGAAGGGAGCAAACCGTCCTGGGCACCCCGGGCTCACCCAGAGAGCAGCCAGCAAAGAGGCATGGCTGCACACACAGCTGGGCCAGCAGATGTGGCCTTCACCGCTCCAGAGGGGTCTTTGGTCAGACGGCACAGAAAAGTGGGATGGAAAAGGCCAAGTCTGTCATCCGGGTAACATCTGCCAAATCATGGCCATTTCCAAGTGTTTCTTTAGGAGACTGGAATGGAGTTCGTGTCCTCCTGCTGTCCTACCAGGCCATATGCGAGTGTCAGAGCAGGAGACATGCCCCATGCACTGACACCGCATCTGAGCAAGGGTGGGAGATAACCTCCACCTTGAATGGACTGACCTGTGAGAGAAGCCACATTTCAACCCCCTAGAAAACAACCTGGCTGTCAGATGTTCGTATCCATAACTGTAGCCATCCCGTAGGTCACCTTCTTCAGCAGGTTTTGTTTTTCTCTTTCTTAAATGCAAGTTCTGTGTTAGAACTTCCCCCAAGCTGTCATGAGCAGAGGATCACCGATCCTCCAGAGACACCACTGAACTCTCTCCCACTCAAGCCAGTTTGGCAACTGACCCTAAGGCTGCTCACAACAGCCCCTGACAACTCCACAAAGATCTTCCCGACTGCTGTAAGGGACCAATGTGCTGAATTTATCTGTAAGAACACCCTTCAGCATGCGTTTCACATCACCCCTTTCTGAAGGAGCTACTTTTGGATATCTGAAAAGAAGAAAAGCCGTATACAGGGTATTCAAATGTGTGGAGAGTTGACAGACAAAAGACATTTGCATTTCAAATACAGGGAATGGATTTATTTCAAAGATTTTAAGGCTAGGAAACATATGACCTCTTGGGTTGTTTTTTTTTGCATGTCATCAGAAGATGGGATTTGTCTTATGCCCACCCAGGCCCCCTTAAAACCTTCCTCACCCCAGGTAACACCAGGCCTGGCTGAAGTTGCTGTGCAGTGGTGGCTTCTCCAGGACCATCACAGAGTTCTTAAGATGTAGCACTTGAGAGACACATCAATGAGAAGACCACACGTGGCCACCACTGACACAGCCAGCAGTGTCTCCATTTCGGGAGCCTTTCAGCAGAGCAATCAAGCTGAAGCCCAGCACAACTGAAAGCAGAAATGCCGAGAAGCCCATTGGTGAAATTCTCCGTGCACTTGCTGCTCGAAGTCAGACAGAGGTAACCGGTATTTGCCATTGTTTTAAGAGAAAAAGGCAGTATTTTGGCAGGGTTACAAAGCAAGCCCATTCTTTATATCTGCAAAAGAGAGACCGTCCATCCCTGCTGAGGGACCTGACAGAGGAAACATATTTTATAGCAATCTTGGGTACAACATTGAATTGGGACCTATTTTTACCGTGTGCTCTGCACTACACGCATTAATTGTTACAGCAACAATATTTGC
The DNA here is from genome assembly GCA_002844005.1 of Limosa lapponica baueri. Classification (NCBI taxonomy): domain Eukaryota; kingdom Metazoa; phylum Chordata; class Aves; order Charadriiformes; family Scolopacidae; genus Limosa; species Limosa lapponica. The sequence goes on along the minus strand of KZ509533.1, from coordinate 18,076 downwards.
TGACATATTGACTCAAATCATTTACAGAAGAGAAGCCCAGGAGACAAAACAAGCCCTTGCTGCACCAGACAGCGAGAGGCAGGCAGGATGCCACATTGCTTCCTGTGACACACACAAAATGCTTATCTGCAGCGGCTGATGGAGCCGATAACCATCGCCAGCGCTCCCAGCACGGCAGGGCCATCCTCCGCTGCCGGGCCCGCAGTGAGACACCGGAGCTCCACGACGGGGAGGAAGGAGAGTGGCCTGGGTTACCAATAGGTGTTCACAGAATCACAGAATCTTCATGGTTGGAAGGGACCTTTGACATCATCGAGTCCAACCATACACACGCACACACAACAAAAACCAAACCCAACCCAACAATCTCGGGCACTAGAGCATGCCTTAAAGCGCCACGTCTACACGGTTCTTAAATACCTCCAGGGATGGTGACTCCACCACCTCCCTGGGCAGGCTGTTCCAGTGCCTGACCACCCTCTCAGGAAAGTAATTCTTCCTAAGATCTAATCTAAACCTCCCCTGCCCCAGCTTCAGACCATTTCCTCTGCTCCTGCCATTATTCCCTTGGGAGAAGAGGCCAACCCCCACCTCTCTACACCCTCCTTTCAGGGAGTTGTAGAGGGCAATGAGGTCTCCCCTCAGCCTCCTCTTCTCCAAACTAAACATGCCCAGTTCCCTCAGCCTCTCCTCGTGTGACTTGTTCTCCAGACCCCTCACCAGCTTGGTGGCTCTCCTCTGGACACGCTCCAGCAGCTCAATGTCCTTCTTGTAGTGAGGGGCCCAGAACTGAACACAGCCCTCGAGGTGAGGCCTCACCAGTGCCCAGTACAGAGGCATGATCACCTCCCTACTCCTGCTGGCCACGCTGTTCCTGATACAGGCCAGGATGCTGTTGGCCTTCTTGGTCACCTGGGCACACTGCTGTTGTTACCCATCCTCTCCCTCCTGCCCAGCTCTTGGGTGCTCTGGAGGCCCCATCTCTCCCACCATCACCGGTCCCCGGCACAGGGACAGCCAAACCCTCCTCGCCCACCAGCAACACACGTTTCTGCAAGGAGGTGGCAGAGCTCAGTGTTGTCTGCAGGCCCTGAGGTCTGTAACCCAGCTGAAACCCAGAGCAGGCAGCCTGGTAAGGCACAGATCAGCAGTTCAAGGATCTAGCCTCCATCCTAATTAAGCCCAATTAGGCTGATGGAGAATTAGGATGTGTTGGAAAGAACTTGCAAACGAAGCAGTGAAGTCTCTCATGGCCGCGGTGGTCCCAGAGCACCCTTGTACAAGCAGAAATTTGCCATTTTTTTTGTGGGCAGTGAATACTCCCTGATGGTCCAGGGCACGCTCCATCCCACCACTCGCCCCCAAACACGCCTGGGCAACTGCCTGGAGACGCGGCTAGAAATGCCGAAATTCTCCTCGAGAGCAACAGCAACCTCTTAGCCAAGCTTGTACAGTCTGCAGAGGCCAGCTGAACAAAATCAGCTCCGAAACGCTAAAGCCTTAAATGTAGGTAAATACATGATTCAGGACACAGAGCAGTTTGACAAATAATTGCATCTTCCCATGCCGAGCGGTATAAAAGATGCAGCTGTTCTACCACCACAATTTACAGGGAAGGCATTTCTCCTGGAAGTAAGAGAACACTTAGTATATATTCTTAGCCAGATTGATTACCCCTATTTATATTGTAAACTAAGACAGCACATACTAAAAAGCCATATAGTTAAACAGTTCCAGACTCCAGATCACGGGCAAGGGGTCAGCTTTATACCGTACGATGCACAGGCTGATGCATTTATTACAGATATCACAGAGTTTTCTGCAGTGTGGCTTTTTGTGTGTGCTTATTCTTGTGGTATTTCAACAACCATCAGGAAGAACACTGCTATTTTATGGGATCTCCGGGAATCAGAGAATCCACAAGGTTTTTTAAAGGTTTTTTTTTTTTTTCAATAGCATAGAAGCCAGCGTGTCACTCTGTAACAACTGCAATCTGTTCTCGGAACAATAAAACCACAAGACTGAACACAGTATCTTATATCTGCATATATACATTTATCCTGAAGTAAGATCAGCCCATCCATATTATGTCGATCCAATCTGCATGGTGTTACATCAGTCTCCTCTACAGACAACCTGCACAGCTGGACAACCCTCATTTTCTCTATAAGTTACAGATAGAGTTTCAACAACCGACACCAGCTATGAGCAGAGGTCTCGAAAAACGCTCTCTGGAGCGTTCTCTGAGGAGTCACTGCTCCTCCTACACCCCTTGTGCAGTTCCACTGGGCCAGGAGACCCCACCAGCTCGATCAAAGGGCACGGAGCCAGGCTCTGCTGAAGCGCTCAGCTGGCTTGTTTATTCCTAAGAGAAAGCTCCTTTCCTAGCCAGATTTGCACTTTCTTCTTTTTCTCTCTTTAAACACTGATAAGATGAGAGATGTTGAAGTCGCAACTTGGTTTAAATTACAGTTTTTGAAGGGATAGGTTTCAGCGTGTTACTGTAACAAATACAAGAGTGAAATTGGAAGAGATGGAGATTTGAGCTAACACAATTAAAACTTCTTCTTAAAAACAATCCACAGATATCCAGTGCCAAACACAATCTGGAGTCATCAACTAGCATGGACATGAATTAACCTAATAGCTTCTGAAAAAAATACAGTCCTAAAAAAAATCCTCCTATTAAAGTAATTAAGTGTTATCAGAATCACAGAGCCATAATTAAACATGGTTTATAATTAAAACAGCATGTGTCCTAGACAGAGAGCTCAGCAACAAAGAGAGCATAACCATGATAGTCAATGCCAAAACACACGCCAAGTACCAAAAATCAGCAAAGCAGCCGAGTTTCTAGCGTGCTGCAGATGCTCTGCTCCCCTGGCTCAGCCGGCAGCACCTCTGATGGGTGGGAGCACCCTCACGGCTCCTCTGGCTTTGCCAGGTGCTGCCAAGCTCAGGCAGAAACCTTGGGAACCAAGTACGAGACACCAAGTGCAAGGCCCAAAAAGCCGTGGCGGTGCCTGCTGAGCCAGCAGGAACCTGAGCTCCAACAAGCCTTGTCCTACCTGGCAGCGGCTGAAGATATCGGCCAGGGACACTCGAACGTTGAAGTGCTTCAGAACCTGCAGGGCCTGTTCTTTTGCCTTTTCTGAGCAGTTCACAGAGAAACACCTTCCTTCTGCTACCTGGGACTGGAGCTTCAAAAGACAAGCGGTAGAAGACAATAAATGAGGCACTCCATGCATCATGATCTGGGGGGTTTTTCCTAATACACCTGGTTTGGTTTTAATTACAAATAATATTTGGAGTCAGTGTTTACAGTCTAAAGTTTGATCTAACAAGCACAATTGTCAGTGTAACACTCAGCCACTGCTGCAATCGCTCTGGGACTACTGAAGCACCAAAGCATTTTTTATATATATATATATGTATGTATATGAAACATGATTGCCCAAGTCCCCTTCAACTTATGGGTTGGTGGTGTGGTACTGACAGGGGTAGCAAGAGGAAACTGAATTTAATCACAGCATTCACATGCGAGCTGGCCAGATCCCGCACAGCGCGCAAAAGCACGATGATGGAGATGATGTCCAACAACAGTTTTACCACTTCAACCCTTCTAGTGTATACACCACTTCACCTGGAGCTCACTCATGGCCAATGACTTTGAAGTGGTTGATGTGGACAGTCCCTCGATGTTTGTTCCACATTTAGCAGAGAAATCTGTACCTGGGAACAAGCACTGGGACGTTCTCGACACATCTTTAGGAACACGATGGGTACTCACAGCGAGGGGGGACCAGCTGCATGGAAGTGAAGGCTCTGAGCAGAGTCCTCGTGTGGGGCACACAAAGGCAAAGGGACAAAGGGAACCAGACATTTCCCAGGACAGTATCGAACACTGGGAAGCAGTGATTTTCCTTTTGCAGTTCCTACACAGCACTTTGAAGCTAAAGGTTTGCCAAATAAGATTGTGCTGGATGCTGAATTACCCATTACATCAACCGCAGCCGGGGTGAGGAACCTGCAGCGTGGCACGGCCCTGGCCTCACCGTGTCCCCACGGGGGGAGCGTTCCTCAGTGCTCAGCCATTACGTAGGAAATCAGCAACCCACATTCTGCTAATGCTCCAACTAGCTACTTGGGTTGTTGGGAGTTTTTATATTCAGTTTGTACCAAAGAAGTCCTGCCCCTGGCTCATGTGTGTAATCCAGAACAGTTTCACTCTTCCAAATCAGCTTTTGGGCAGTAACAGAGCACGAAGCCCCGCAGCAGGCACCGTAACATTGCAACTGCTGCCTCCACAGGTTTGGTACATTCCCACCAACACTCCGTTTTTGAAGTGTGTCTCATGAAGGGCTCTGAACATCTGGTGCTGAGGGTAAGGTTGGGTTTTGCTTTGGTTCTTCTGCATATCTATAGGAACACGAAACCTCTACAGCTTCCAGCAGGACCCATGCTTGATGGCTCCCATTCTCTGCCTTCCAAGCCTGAAGGAACATCTTTAAGTGTTGAAACTATGTCAGTGTGGAGCCAGCCAGTAAACAAGAATCTTTGTGATAAAAAGCATGGGAATTGAGCTGCCTTTCACCTGCCAGTGAGGCCAAACAGAAACACTTTGTTCTGGATTGCTTGGCTCGATTTCCACCCCCGCCCCCAAAGGAGAGCAGTCGCTCTCCCCACCGATGCACTGAGCATAAAACAAATCTCACCCCGAGCTTTGGTCATTCAGAACAGCAAACCTCTCAAGACCCCTAATGTAGTTTTTAGTGCAGAAAACATGAAAAAGCCAAGCCAGCTGTTGCATTCACATCTGACTTTTCCTCTTTGCTACACTGCACATCCCAGACCACGCAATGATACAATGCCAGAAAAATGCCAGAAGCTCTGAACACTTACAGTCTGATATGGGAGTCCAGAGGTTAAAATGACTCTTCCTTCCTGTCGGGCAATCTGGAAAAAACAGTAAAAATCATAATGAACATGGGCTGAAGTTACACTGGATTCAAGCTTTCAGTCAAAGCAGAGACCATGAACTGGCGATACCGAGTCTTTCCAGCGTCGACACGCACTGGGCCAAGAGTATCTGGGTCTGGTTCAACAGCAGCTCAAGGTATCGCTCGCTCACGCTATGTCCCCTCCCTGCCAACACCCGCCTTGCCTCGCGTGTGCTGGAACAAGCTACTCCTGCATCTGCACTGCAGATGGCCCAGGGAACCGATCCACCTTGAAATAACCCTATCAAAATCCTTTCTATCTTCTTTTTTTT
>KZ509527.1:23790-34142 GCA_002844005.1 Limosa lapponica baueri | reverse complement strand
GGAGGTGATTGGTGACAGCCAACATGGCTTCACAAAGGGCAAGTCATGCCTGACAAATTTGGTGGCCTTCTATGATGGTGCTACAGCATTGGTAGGTAAGGGGAGAGCAACAGATGTCATCTACCTGGACTTATGCAAAGCATTTGACACAGGCCCACGCAGCATCCTTGTCTCTAAATTGGAAAGGCACGGATTTGATGGATAGACCACTTGGTGGATAAGGAATTGGCTGGATGGCCGCACTCAAAGGGTTGCGGTCATTGGTTCAATGTCCAAATGGTGAGCAGTGACGAGTGGTGTTCCTCAGGGGTCAGTACTGGGACTGGTGCTGTTTAACATCTTTGTTGGTGACATGGACAGTGGGATAGAGTGCACCCTCAGCAAGTTTGCCAATGACACCAAGCTGTGTGGTGCGGTCGACACGCTGGAGGGAAGGGATGCCATCCAGAGGGATCTGGACAGGCTTGAGAGGTGGGCCCATGCAGACTTCATGAAGTTCAACCAGGCCAAGTGCAAGGTCCTCCACCTGGGTCGCAGCAATCCCAGGAACAAATGCAGGCTGGGCAGAGAATGGATTGAGAGGAACCCCAAGGAGAAGGACTTGGGAGTGTTGGTAGACGAAAAGCTCAACATGAGCCGGCAATGTGCACTGGCAGCCCAGAAAGCCAACCTCATCCTGGGCTGCATCAAAAGAAGCGTGGCCAGCAGGTCGAGGGAGGTGATTCTACCCCTCTGCTCTGGTGAGACCCCAGCTGGAGTACTGCGTCCAGCTCTGGGGCCCCCAGCATAATAAGGACATGGACCCATCAGAACAAGTCCAGAGGAGGGCCACGAAGATCATAAGCTGTAAATTGTGTATGTAGCAACATATATAGGAAGACTCAGCAAATAAAGATTATGCCTTTTAAAAAAGTAAAATAAAAATTAACAGAATTTCAAGACCAATGGTGAGGTGACAGAAATCCTGAATAGCGAGAAGAATGAGAAAGGCTCCTATTTACTGACTTAACAGTGTGAATAAAGCAACAAAAATAAGTAGCGATAATGCTTAGATAGTAGAGTTCAATTGGAAACTGCTTTTCTTCTGCTCAGGGTAATCAAACTGATGAATGTTGTTGGGTTTTTTTGTGCTGTTTTGTGCAGCATTATGCCTGTGGTTTAGTGTTAGTGGCAGGGTATTCATAAAGTGAGCCCCATAACAACAGTAGAAGATAACTGTTGTCTATCCAGTTACACTTCAGCATGCAACATTTTCAATTTAACCTTTTTAATTGACTCTAAAACAAGAGTCCTAACCTCAACTCAGGAATGGGAAGGGAAACTCTTTTTTTCTTTTATTTTTCTTTTTTCCTTTTGGATATATGAAACTAGACGTTAATACTTTTTTTTTTTTCTTCCCCTATACATGAAAAACATGAAAGGTGAATGTGTTATCTTCTGGTTTTAATTTTCAGAAATATAAGGAATGTTATGTCTAGTTTATAGCAAAACTTTGGAGATCTTGGTTGTAAGTTTCATGTAATTATACCGCCTGAGGTGGTATAATCTGATTTGTCTAAACTCAGAATTGCATCATTTTATCTTAAGGTATAACTTTAAACTGAGTTTAACTAAACTGGTTGTTGAGGGTTATTAGTTGTTTAGCATAAATAAGTAAGTTTTAAGTAGAATAAATTACTTAGGATTATAGTATGGTGTGATTTGTGCTGTTTGCCTAGCATTACTTAGCGAGAGTAGCTAGATTTGCTGAAGCCTGTGGGCCATGATAGAGTTATTTTTCTTAGTAATTTTTCTAGAAGCTGGTACAGTTCTGTGTTTAGTCTTTTAGTATGAGAAAGATGTTGATATCACACTGATGTTTTGTTAGTGTTTTTCCCAAGTCTGGGACTCTTCAGTTCCCCATGTTCTGCCAGCGAGTGCAGGTGCACAAGGAGTGTAAACCAGAAGATAAGGAGGTTCCAATCCTTGGCTGAAACTGAAAATCAACAAGATAAGAGCTTGCCTGCCTGGACACAGAAAAAGAATCCAATAAGATGTTAGAAGACCCCAGACCAAAAATCACCATTGGACTAAAAGACGCATGAACAGCGTGTGAAGAGTGGGTGTATAGATCACAAAGGTATAATTGCCCAAGGATTTTTATGTTTGAGGTCCCTCTCTTTGGAGGCACCCAGCCCGGGCTGTCCTTGCTGCTGTACCTTTCAATTAAATTAATTATTTTATAAAATCTGACGCCTGAGACTCTGCTGTGGGAAACCTAGGGTTGAGCCTGAAGAAGGAGGAAGCACGCCCAAGATTGTGTGTATGTGTGTGACACCATGAATGGTATGTGCATGCTTGGGCAGCAGCTTCTAGTTTACCACTGATTCAAAGCCTTTTACTGATATTCTCAATTTGGTTCAACTTGGCTTGAGCCAGTATTTTGATTTTGATGCAAAATATTCTCTGGTCACTGCAAGTTCATTTCCAGTTGTGTGTGTGGTTTTTGTTTATTTTGGTTTGTGGGTTTTTTTAACAAATTTAAGTGACTACATTTGATTAAAACAACTACCTTTCCATGAAAGGAATCACAAACTGGAGCTGTCTAGTCAGAATTGGGAATTAAGGTGAAGTGAAAACTGGTAAGATGCTTGACTCAAAGTAAATCAGGTCTATTAGACAGAAGGCAGAATATTCTTCTTCTCAGATACCTATTAACAAGAAACAATTAAAGGAAAAAAATTTGAAAATTACATTATTTGGAATTATTAGGAGTATAAAGTATTTTAAATTATATGGACGAATGCTCAGAATTTGACTTCTAATGAACATTTACAGCACCTGATAGATTTCATATTAGTGGTCTGACTGAAGTGGCTGTTAAAGTTTAGAGACTTCACTGGAAGGAGAGTTGTGCAAGATTTCTGTCTGGCTTGAGTATTGATCTGTTTATTAATAGCACTTTGTACTGTATGAAGTTATTCATCTGTACATAAAGAAGCTGAACTGCTGCAGTAAATGCTGTAACTGTAGGTGAGGAAAAAGGAATAATATAAAAATTAAACTGCTGTCTCTAATATCAAACTTATTCTGAACTATATTCTTTAGGATCAGAAGATGATGCAGAAAAGTTGTGCAGATCATAGAATCATAGAATATCTCAAGTTGGAAGGGACACATAAGAATCATCAAGTCCAACTCCCTGCTCCTTGCAGGACTACCTAAAACTAAACCATATGACTAAGAGCATTGTCCAGATGCTCCTTGAACTCTGACAGACTTGGTGCCATGACCGCTTCCCTGGGGAGCTGTTGCAGATGGAAGTATTTGACACAGTTATGATTTAGTAGCAAGTCAAAATTTATTAATGATATGAGATAGATCAAGAGGTTAAGTTTTAGCAGCACTTAATCATTAACCGATTTAAGGATTTACAAGATGAGTTAACAAAATAATTGAACAGCAACTTAATTACAGATTCGAAGATGGCAAGATTCACACTAACTTACTATAAGGTATCCTAAATCAATACATATACATATAAGCACGAACATACAAACAAACAACACTTAAGAGATCGCACACATAGCTACACCTGAGTTTTTAACTATTAGAACTAAAGGTCCCTTCGCAGTGGGCAACTCCAATGAGCCAATGGGTGCCCCTTTTACACGTGCACAGACAAATATTGGATCTAGTAAAATATAAGAACACTTGTAAGAACTAATGTGCATATAGAGAGGTGGATGAAAAAGAGGCTAGCCTATTTAAATTAAAATTTTAAGTTAAAATTTCCCTCTTTGAGTTTAGAGTAAATACAATCCATCAGCACTCCTCAGCAGGTGATAACTGGGACTCGAGGGGAGTTGACTCGCCCTGGCCTTCCAGTCCTTGAGGTGTTTGCCTGAGCGGCATCCTGACTCAGGGGAGTTGCTGGCCACAGCCCGCTGTGATCCAGGAGAGCTCAAAGGGTCTCGCTAGAATCACTACTTATAGGATCCGAGACAATTGACTTTTGTCAGGTATTTTTCCACTCCAGCTCAACTTGGATGATGGAATATTCCAGTACTTTCCACCAGTTGTGCAAGTCCAGAACTTGCTAGATCTGTATCATCTCCCTTTGGGCCATGATCCAGGTACAGATGTACTTGGTTGTCAGGGAGTGATAGTCCCAAGCGACAGGGGAAGCAGAAGCCAGGTGCATTAAGGGAGTGCCTTAATGCTCTGGTCCTTTATCTTTTGCAATTCATGCCTGACATCTCCTAGGTTGGGATGTGGCCCAGGGATGGGGAATCACACTAAGCACCAAGTGGCCAAATGGGGTGGTGGTCGTGGGTTGCACCACCACAGGAGCCTGTTCCAGTGACCAACCACCCTCTCAATGAAGAACCTTTAACTAATGTCCAATCTGAACATCCCCTGATGCAGCTTCATTCCATTTCCTCGTGTCCTATCACTGGTCACCAGAGAGAAATCAGCATCTTCCCCTCCACTGTCCCCCTTGAGGAAGTTGTAGACTGTGATGAGGTCACCCCTCAGCCTTCTCTTCTTCAAGCTGAACAAATCAAGTGATCTCAGCTGCTCCTCGTAAGTCTTGCCCTTGAGACCTTTCACCATCTTGGTCGCCCTCCTCTGGACACACTCTAATATTTTGATGTCTTTCTTATATTGAGGCACACAAAACTACACACACTACTCGAGGTGGGGCCACACCAGTGCAGTGTAGAATGGGACAATCACCTCCCTCGAACAGTTAGCTATGCTGTGCTTGATGCAGTCCAAGACACAGTTGGCCCTGTTGGCTGCCAGGGCACACTATTGACTCATATTCAACTTGTCATCAACCCAACCCCCCAGATCTCTTTCTGCGGGGCTGCTCTCCAGCCTCTAGTCCCTCAGTTTGTACATATAACCAGGATTATCCTGTCCCCATCTATCATAATAGATGATTATAGAAAAAGCACAAGAGGAAGGAAGGAAGTGAGGAAAAAAAAAAAAGTAAGACCAAGAGTAAAGAAACGTAAAGTGAAAAGATCTTGTTCAAAATAAAAACAGCCTATGGAGGAGTAAGAACTCAAAATCCTTTGCTGGATCAGAATTCAAAACTTTGTAGGGTAAAGTTCTAATGCATGGAAAAGGAAACAGCATGACCAGAGAAAGGCTCAGTGGTTAAATATGCTTGAAATAATTTTTACTGTAACAAATTGAAGCTCTAGGAAAGACAAAACTTGGGATAGGCTTTAGCCATTCTTTGCTATTCCAGTTTTAAAACCTTTTAACAGGCCTTTAATTAGTTTAGTAAAAATTTACTGAATCAATTTAAATAGTTTCTGAGAAATTATCCCAATAGTAGACCAAGCCGACAAATCACTTGATGAATCAAACTATTGTAGGAAAAGGTAATTCCAGGATAACTTAAGGATAAGGAAGAAAGGACATTTGACTCTAGAATTCAAAGCCATCCATATATTTGATACTAAAACAGGGATAGGAATCTGGAATTTCCTATCTGATGTATAGGAAAATCAGTAATGTTTTGGGAAAGGACCTAATTTGGTGATACTAAATGTAATTATGGATTAAGAGGGGGGGTATGGGGGGAAGGTTTGTGTCTTTTTTTGTCCAAGTTTGAGAACAATCTGATTCCCAGATATGGAATGCTGGTAATTCTATTTTTAAAGTAGTAAAAGGTTGTTATTTGAGATATTAAGTTTTACTCTTAAACTGATGCTGAACAAGTAACCTAGAAGCAAAAAGGCAATGCTATGATCTCTCTTTACATAGGTGCAGAAGCTGTATATAACTTTTCTCCCTCTCTTTTTAAGATGAAAGTCATACAGGTTATGGCACGGCTTTGTTACTTCATACAATATCATTGTGCATTATATTATATGCAAGTAATTGTGTAAGTACATGTAGGACATCTACACTTTAATATTGTAAAAGTCATAATAACGCTTTTGATGTATTTACTTGGAACTTCAGAGTACTGAAGTCACCTGACTATACCCGAAAATAAATTTAAAACTTCCATATAGTAGTTTAAGGAACTATTTGTCACTGCCTCTTTATAAGATTTAAAATCTTCAAACTACCGCCCCTAGCGCGCAAGCGCGCCGAAGACGAACCCACGCCTAGGGAGACAGCTCCCCCTTTCTAGTAACTTCCCCGGTTCAGGGCGTCATCAGTGCGCGCCGTGGGTGGGCTGGGTTGTTTCTGTCCGCCGCTTTGGGAGTGAGGCCGCAGTGTTGAGGACTCGCCTGGAACTGTGTGGTTGGAGTGAGTCAGGCCCCACTCGCCATGTCAGAGAGCGCAGAAAGCTCCGCGGGGGCCCACAGCTCTTCTGAGTCCTCCGCTGCTGCCCAGCCGCGGATCATCAAAATCACGGTGAAGACTCCCAAGGAAAAAGAAGAGTTTGCTGTGCCCGAGACCAGCAGCATCCAGCAGGTGAGAGGTTGGGGGCGCAGCGAGGGGGAAGAGCTGTGCCCTGTGGCTTCCGCCTCCCACACTGGAGGCTGAGGGCCCTTCGCGATGACAAAGCAGCTTCTGCTTGTCTGAGCTGTTCTCGGCTGTGCTGGGCGAGTATCGGGGCTGGCCCGGCCTTGTGGAGGGCTGCTGCTAATTGAGGCTATCGGGAACGGTGAAGAAACCTTCTGTGTCGTCTCCTCCACGGCTCCTCCCTGCTGCGATGCTGAGAGCAGGCCTGGGAGGTGGATGTAGCTCGTTTCATAATTCTGAGTTGCCCTGCCGAGCTGACTCAGTCTGGCAGTGCCAGTAATTATCTTGATGTAAAATTGGCTTTAGAAACCGTGAGTAGGCTGTGGTAAAGATCTCTTAATTTTAGAAAAGTCATGTCTTTAGACTGTATAAAACTTCCACTACAAATAAAGCACAGCTTCTGCTGTGCTTCAGTGTACTAGTGTCTGATAACTCTGAATTGTTAGGGTATTTGTTCTAAGTTTTTATGAAAGTTAGTATCTCGTTGTGCTTTTGGTCCAAGAGAAACAGTGGCACCTACTGAATCATTGACACTATTTCCTGCAGCACTTCAGTATTTTGGAGGCCATCCATGTGAGTAATTACCAGCACTAAATTTGTTTAGATTAGGAGGCTACAAGTCATAGGAAAGGTGTGGTCAAACCATAAGGCGTATATTTATAAAGCCAGTCTCTCTTACTTGTGAAGGATGTAGATATTGCTGTGCTAAAATACTTGAAAAAGTGAAGTTCCCTGAAGGAGATTCAGAGCGTATTTAATTTTCTATAAAATTTCCCTGAAATTCAATGTATGCATGTTATTTTTTTGTGCAGCTGGTAACTGCAAATCTCACAAAAAAAAATGGTTACGTGTGTAAGAGTGCATGTGTAAGAGTGCAAGTGATGTATAGAAATGGAGCTTTAAATCGTTAGTTGCTGATGAATCAGAAGACACATGTTTTCAGAGGGGAAATGCAAAACTGTGAGTTAAAAAGCTCTGAGTGATCTTCTAGCCAGGGTGCTGGCTCTATGCATTTTACAGACTCTTGCGCCACCTAATTGTAAATTTCTTTGTAGTTGCATTTTGTTTTTTATAAAACATGTCGGTCACATTTGTCCTGAAAAGCAGTTTGATTGCAATAATATTGGGGACTTCAGGAATTAAAATCACATCTTAAATGTGTTTGTTTATGTAATATATCTAACTTTAATGACATAACTTCAAATGTGAGTCCCAATGGGAATATCAGGTTTTCCTAGTAGATGGTTGTCTTAAATACTGAAATAGTTATACAAGCTAACAAAGCTATAATTTTTTAGTGGAAACAATCATAAAAATTTAAGTGATTAATAGAACATATTGCTTTAAAATGTTTTCATTGTCTATAGATATCTTAAACTTTAAATATTGTCTTGGTATCCCTTTGAGCTGATATTAACAGATTAGATTTGCTATTGAATCTTCCTGTGAAGTAAGACTGCTGCTGCCCCTGTGGGTCTGCCGTTTGCTTTGATTCCTGGGCAAAGTTACAGCTAGCAGAAAAAAATAAGCAAGACTGTAGTGTGACTAGTATTGGCTGTTTTTTCTTAAACTGTCGAAATAAGTTGTTGTTAATAATAAGCATTATATAGTATAATAACAATATATTAGCATAATGGCTATTAATAATTAATAATTGATATAACGTTAATAATTTTATTCATTTATTAGCATAATAGTAATTAACATGCTAGTAATAATTTAATAATTAATAATTGTTAGCATAATGGTTATTAATGGATCAGCAAGTGGGTTGTTCTGTTGGTATAGGCAAGCTGGCAATGTCTACCCTATTGGGGGGGAAGGCCTAAACTTGTATAACTGAATAGCTATTATTTTGTCGTGTGTTCCTGTAGCTAATACTACGACTTAGTGACTTGCTCTTGTTTGTAGTCACTTCAGAATACAGCTAAACCAAAACCCTAAGACTTTTAGATAAATATTTTGGGTTATTTGGGAAAAACTTAGGCCTATACAAAGTGTATTTTATGTTGCTCCATTGATGTAAGTTTGCAACAGTTCAAAGCTGAGGAAGATTTGCCTATGTTAGAAACATAAAGCCTATGTTCAGTAACATAGGATCAGCAATAACGAAGTCTATGTTGTGCCTCTAAGAACAGGCAGTATGTAGGTTAGAATGGAAAATGACCCTCAAGTACCAAACTGCCCTGGGAGGTCAGTTGATTGTAAGTGTCACCCCATCTGTCTTTATTTTCCACAGAACTTATTTGATTATGTTGAGCACAGCTTGGGTCAGTATTAGGACAAAGAGCAAATATTTGCTTTCTTGACTTGGTATGATACTGAGCTTGCAGGCCCATACATTGCTCTATACAAAGACTTCTATTTGTGGTAGGTAAAGATGAATACCTATAAGCCTGCTGATTTGAAATCCCACTACAAAGGAGACTCAGCTCAGCTCTGTCTTTCATTTTTTTCCTTTGTTTTACTTTGTGGATTCTGTGTGCTTGACTTAACAGTGTGTTTTGGTAAAATTTATATTCACAGAGAGGGTGAGCAGTCATGTTACAGGCTACTCATGCATTACTGTCCTTCTTAGTGAATGACTTGAATTCTTTGAGTGATGAGGTGTTGAAACCGGTTCCATTAAAAGCAATTTTACTTTCTTCATTTAGTCTGTTGTGGTGGATTGAGCCTGGCTGGACACCAGGGGCCCACCAAAGCCTCTCTATCACTTTCCCTCCTCAACTGGACAGGGGAAGAGAGAAAATATAACAAAAGGCTCATGGGTCAAGAGAAGGACAGAGAGATCACTCAGCAATTACCGTCACGGGCATAACAGACTAGACTTGGGAAAAATTAATTTAATTTATTACCAATCAAATCACAGTAGTATAATGAGAAATAAAAACCTAAATCTTAAAACACCTTCCTTCCACCCTTCCCTTCTTCCTGGGCTCAACTTCACTCTCAGTTTTCTCTATCTCCTCACCCCAAGTAGTGCAGGGGGACGGGGAATGGGGGTTGTGGTCAGTTCATCACACATCTCTTCTTCCTCATGTTCTTCCCTTGCTTCAGCATGGGGTCCCATCCACAGGAGACAGTCCTCCATGAACTTTTCCAACATGAGTCCTTCCCACTGGCTGCAGTTCTACATGAACTGCTCCAGCATGGGCCCATTGAATAGAGTGCGGTCCTTCAGAAACAGACTGCTCCAGCATGGGTTCCCCACGGGGCCACGGGTTCTGCCAGGAGCCTGCTCCAGCATGGAATCTCCACAGGGTCACAGCCTCCTTTGGGCTCATCCACCTGCTCTGGTGTGGGGTCCTCCACAGGCTACAGGTGGATATCTGCTCCACTGTTGACCTCCATGGACTGCAGGGGGGCAACCTGTGTCACCATGGCCCTCTCCACAGGTTGCAGGGGAATTTCTGCTCTGGCACCTGGAGCACCTCCTCCCCCTCCTTCTTCACTGACCTTGGCATCTGCGGAATTGTTTCTCTCGCATATTCTCACTCCTCTCATGGCTGCTGTTGTGCAGCGGTTTTTGCCCTTTCTTAAATATCTTAAATTCTTAAATCACAGAGGTGCTACCACTATTGCTGCTTGGCTCAGCTTTGGCCAGCGGCATGTCCATCTTGGAGCTGGCTGGCATTGGCTCTGTCAGACATGGGGACAGCTTCTGACATCATCTCACAGAAGCTACCCCTGTACCCCCTCCACTACCAAAAGCTTGCCACGCAAACCCAATATAGTAGGTTATCTCAAAGCATATGGAGGAAATGAAAGCTATCAGAAGTAGTCAACATGGATTCACCAAGGGGAAATCATGTCTGACTAACCTGATAGCCTTCTACGATGGCATGACTGGATGGATAGATGAGGGGAGGGCGGTG